>JAAXOA010000840.1:0-19097 GCA_036561885.1 Salina celebensis
GCTTTACAAAAAAAAAATAAAAAAGGATCACGAGAGATTCTCTAGCGATGACTCATCCTTGTGTGAACTTTGAGGATGGAGTCAAGGATTGCGCAGGGATGCTGCTGGAACTGGAAAGTGGGAGGAAATGAAAAGACCGAGAGAAAAAGAGAATTATCCCTCGTTATCACAATGATGAAATATCATGCCAGAGACGACATTCAATTAGCTACCTACTTTTCACGTTTGACAGAACGACGTAGGGAACGTATGAAAACTATGAAAAGTGAAAAAAAGTTCAAGGCAATGATTTTCTTAAAAGAGGATAACCCACGCTCATAAGGGTACAGATTGCTCTATTCTCTTTTTTTCATCCAAGAGAAAAAAAAAGGTTTTTTTTTTCACGGAGAACAAAGGAAAGACGGTAAATAGCCTGAGGCAAACAGCTAGGATAACGTACCGTTTTTCATGTTTTTTGTTCAAGAAAAGTATCCAGTTGTGGAACAATAAACCTCGAAATGACGAGGGAATGAAGACTTAAATAGAATCGTATTTCTTAAAAAGAAAAGATGCACAATAGACTGTTTAATTTAGAAATGGTAAGCCTGCAGCACACGCATAACGATAATTATGTGAAACTACACAAATATGGAAAAGCTGATGAAAGCACGTGAAACCGGAAACGTGATTAACGTGATGCGAGGAGAAAATGATTGAAAAAATAAGGAAAGGCTCTCTTACCTTGTCAATCAATTGCAGACTCAGTGTATGACCGAGATCATATTACTTTCCGGGAGACTGCTTGTGACCGCTCGTTGGGCGCTGTATGATATGCAAAAAAAAATCTCCAAAAATCTGCACGTTTTCCACTCAAGCACAACTTTTTCCCTTGCTCCGTTCAACACCAACTGAACAGAGAATGGATGAAACCTAGACTAGCCCTTTTATCATCTTGTGTAAAGTGCTTAGCGCAATATGTTGCCGAGAAGCTCTCTTTCACCTGGAATGCTGAGCGCATCTTTAGGCCACGTTGTTTTCCCATTAGCTCTTTCCAAACGTAATTCCCCAAAAAAGTTTGCAGTATCGCGAAAAGGGAATTCGCAAAATGTCATTTGCATGAAAACCGTGTGAGATGGTTCCTTCTGATAATTTATGAAACACACAAGGGAAGATTATCAGGTCTTAGAACTACTAAATCGTTGACATCTAATATCAATAATAAATATATTCTTATCAAATTGTAAACACAATCAAACCATAGACGAAATGAAAATCTGGCAAAGCTCAGCCTAATTCCGACTGGCGCCAGTGCTCCCTCGTACAATGTTGAATCTTCCTTGCAATAAAATTCTCCTAGACAAGAATTGGCATCATAGCTGATATCAAAACGAAAAACACTATGAAAATCTAAAGTTTAGGACCAGTCGGAAGTTGTACACGTGTATCAACCCAACATCCATACAACAAAAGAGATCCTAGTGGGCGACAGCGAGTTTTGGAAACACAAAATTTTCCCAGCAATATCAATTTGATATAACAGTCTAAAATATCAACATCAAGCATTAATCCGAAACATCTACTCCGTTCTCCTCTTTTTGTATATGGAATATACTCTGTGGAATTCGGAAAACGTTGACTTCCAGTAATCACTGCTATGCAGAGTATAACTATGTCATCGTCTGAATCTCTTACGCCCGCAATTTTTCATGTAATTGCAGACATATAAAAAAAGTTATAAACGTGCACAGCAATTTTGTTGCGACTGCAGTATCCATTACACTTTATGAAGCAGAAAGGAACCTATACTTCCAAGAATCTCGGCTCGAAAAGACTCATATAAAAACGAGCAAACTGCTGCTTAGGTACATACAGCTTGCAATGTAGCAGTACGGGAAGCTGCAGTTTTTACTACTTCGCACTTCACACTTCCGCTCTCCGTCATCAACGTTGTTGCTTTTTGCCAAAATCCTAGAGCATACACGAGGACATTGGAAAAGCCCACAAAAAGTTGTTAGCATTCATTTGATGATTGTACGAAGGATATCACAAGAGTTCCTCCAAAACTTACTATGTTTTTACTCTCTCATGAGCTTTCTTCGAGGGAATTCCCGATTCATCACAGAATGAATGAATGAACTTTTAGCCAAAAAAATACTACGTTGATACATAATATGTATTCCATGCTCGTGTGAGGAGTAAACAAAATGAATTAGAAAGATATGCGATAATAGCAGAAAACTATAAAAAAAACTTTACAAGGGAAAGTACGTAGAAAGTTAACTGCGCGCATGTAACACAAATTGCCGCTTTTAACAGAATTGAAATGAGTATCATTGCGCCTACGCTTTTACTCATGCTATAGAGTAGTAATGCCTTTGGAAAGGTCAAGCTGTCTGCCTGGGTTTCCCGATGAAACAGGTGTGTTTACAAAAAAGAAAACCAGCATGGTTGTGTGGCACGAGAAAGTGAGTAATGGAAAATGAAACACTAACTGGGCCAGAAAGTGAAAGGGGAATCCCAGTAAGTATTTGTACTCGGCAAATGCAATGCCTATCCTATTTGCGGTGATAAGGTTGTGGCGTTCATGAAGAGATAAAGTCCATGAGATAATGAGACCCATACGATAATTACTCTGAACGATTATGCAATTATGATAGAATCATAATTTGGACAGTGTAGCATAAGTGAAAGGTGAAAGTTAAATTGGAAAGTGTTTGAGTGCGCGCTCGGTGAAAAAAGCTTACTACAAAATCACAAGTGTTTTTTTATTAAATTGGATTTAAGATATTTTTTATTGTTTTCGTTTTTTTTTCATCATTAACATTTTCCCTTGGTACACACACAACGTTCTATCACAGCGACTATAAACTAAGTGCATATTATGTTTTTCTGCCATTTTTGTATGTTTTAAATACAATAGCCATCTTTTTGCTTGTTTCTTCGAATATAGTTTTGATTTCATTGTGTCTCAGACCAAAAACCGTAGTATTTCAGTATTACGTACTTTTTTAAGGACCAAAAATGTAAACAACAATGGCAGAGTTTTACCGGACTTGATACATGTTATTAAAATGAATCATTGAATAACATTTTTACTTTTCCCAGAGAAATAACAAATAATTTATGTAAAATCTCAAACTTTAGACACTTTTAAATACATCAGGGCATTTTAACTGTCTTCGTGCATTATTTTCATGCAGTTTTGCTTGTCGCTTCTTTACCATTAAATTGCAATATGTAACCTTTGTTTCCATTCCATACATTGCACAGATTTCGTTTTTCCAAAGCAATGTAGAAAAAATTGAGGTACATTACCTTATTTTGCAAAACAAAGTTGATTAAACTATTTCTGTCATTAACTTAGTTAAGGGTACTCTTTCTTCAGGATACTGAAAATTCAAAATGCTTTGTTTTTTTTTACAAAATCTACAATCTACACATACTCCTTTGTTATCAGTTCTGATCTTGGCTTCTCATCGCTGCCATTGATTTTACACCCGAAAAAACAAATGGCAACGGAGGAGTAACATTTAATGAGTTAACTTAATACGGAGAACCGCGGGCGGTTATGTTTTTTTTTTGTCATTTTTTCCACTGCGTTAATAATGATTACATCGTCTATTCCATAAACATATACATTGACTTATTTTACACAGTATTATTTACTACAATATAGATTTTTCTGGTTTTTATATAGAAGTCAAAATTTTTCATACAAATTAATTTGTCAAAAAGTTGTGAAGAGCTACAGAGCTAACTTCCAAACAAAATCTTAGAAGCGCTTTCTTTTATAAATACCATTTTGAGGAGTTCTTTTGCATAGAGATTTGGTTTGCTTTGCTAGCCAGTAAATGCCATCTTTATTTGTTTTGTTAGACAAAACCAACTTAAATCGTGAAGGGTAAAGAGATAAAAATCCGTGGTTTATGTAACTGAACGACAACACGTTTTTAATTGTTGTTTTAAAGACATGATAAGGAGTGATGCGCCGATATCATTTAAAAAAGACTTACATATTTAAATGCATAGATATCTACATGTAGTAACAGTACACAGTACATACTGATTAAAATCACAACAGGAAGTATTTTTGCCAATTCCGTCATTTTTTGGTATTATTTTTTATAGAAATCGAATATAGTGGTACAAATGACAGAATTCACAATGATTTGTATGTGTTGCGCTTCTTAGCGTTATTCTTTTCGCAAATAACGGTAATAATGAACAATTTTGTTGATAGTTACATAACGAACAGTTGAATGAAAATATATTGGTAGTAGAATTGCTTGTGTGTGTAACGAACATTTTTTTACAGTTTTTGGTTTTTAGTCGATCAGTACTTCAAATTATGTAATTTGTTTTGTTTTACATAAATAGTCTCCGAAAACTGTCCTACACAAAAGGTGCTTGGTTTTTAGAAAAGTTTTATTCAGATTATTATTTTTTCATTGCAGTATATTATATCCAATCACTTCGGCAATACTGATCGGCCGGGTTATTGAAAACATAAATTAAATTCAGTTGTTTTCTTTAAACGTTTCCGTTTTTACATCCAGCAAATACGCACACATCATACTAAATAGTCGCTCCGAAGTAAGATAAGGCCCATATCATTTTTATTCCATAAACATTACAGCATTATATGTGTATATATATTCTGAACTTTATATTATTCTCAATTAAACGTGTAAAGATTAGAATATTACAGATTCTATTTACAGTTATGAAAAGGTGGACAAACCGTACAGACATAAGACAAACTTTCACTGCAACTTTCTCCCAACGTCCAGAAGGGTTTTGCATCAATGAAACCGGCAGATATACATTATAGTCCTTTAAATGTAATTTCTACACTTGTTTATTTCATCTAAACTGTAAAATTTACTTTTTACTAGATTCTTAAAATATTCTGCTAAATAATGAAAAAATGTTTGTCTTTGATAAATATATTTTTCGGTTCTTTTCTACATCTTTGTCAAGCAGAACAATAGACTGCTTCTTTGTTGAATAAATGTTGAAGAATCATCGAAGTGATGAAAATATATGTGACAAAACTATAAGATCTATGAGCTAATTGTCAATCATATTGAATGCACTGTTTTGTTGTAGTAAAATCCGAGATATTTCCACTAGCACAGCAAAGTGGTACAGCCCTGCGTTTATGTGCTGTAGAGTTTGTTGCCTTTTTTTACCAGTCAACCTGATTTGTTTTTGCATGCAGGATAGCCATAAGCTTAAAAAGTAATATACATCGGTCACTGAAAACTACACGTTAAAACTCTGTAGTTATTTTGACTATCTCAGCTACGAATTTTGGTCATTGAGGATAGCACACCTGAATGTAATACTAACGTAATGTAGTTGAAAATTTGAGAGACGGTTTACAAACAATGTTATAATCTTTTGAAGCAAAATTTCATTGCATATAGTTAAAGGGACAACAAATTGTATTCGATTTAAATTGACTAAATTGAGGAATACAATAATTATATTGCTAACACATCGACATTCTTTCCAATAAACAGGGTTTCATAACAATTTCAAAATGCCGACTGATCGTATTAAGCAATATTTCGCATTTATGTAAGTAAACCCATAAAGACAGTCTTGGATAATTATTATATTGCTCTTTTACAAACGAATATTAAACCAATAAAAATAAGATAAAATACACAGCTCATCGACTGCTTACATACACGGCATTCAGAAACAAAGCTTGTAATTTAGTTACGAAACAAAATAAACTATTAATACGTGCAACACGAATAAAATGTTACATTAATAATAAAATGTGAACATCAGTATGTACTAACACAGTAAATAAGCCGTAAAGTACGATGCTTCATATTAGTCTTTTATGCTACCTAAAAAGTAGGTGGAAACATTGGTATATATATTTGAGTGGTACATTGAAACTTGCGGTTCATTTGTGTAATAGTTGATCTCTCTACTGAATTAAAAAATGAAGCCGTTTCGAGAAAAAAATTAGAAATTGGTAATGCATTACTAAAAAATCTATAAATATTGCATTGCTCTCAGTTGAATTCTATTTATAAATTCATGACACTTTCGAGCTAACTGATGACACATGTCTGTCTACAAAACGTTTCTTAGGATGAGCTGCGTAGCTGTTTTTTCAGAGCCATATATGGAACAGAATTACAGTAGTATTTATAATTACTAACAATTAATTGTCATTAGCTTTCACAACGTTCCTACTGTTAGTGAGACTTAACTATTTTTCGCCTTAATATTTAAGAGCAAGCCGATTAGTGGAACCGTTTGGAAAATGATAGAACGCCTAAGTAACTTACAAGAGAACGCTTGTGCAAAACGATGAACTTAGCGATTAAACTGAACCAGAATCCGGGCCCTGAAAACCTAACCGTTGTTTTCGACAACCAAAATTATAAGGTGAACGAAAAAGACTAAGGATGAGTACAAAATTCAACTGCAGTTTCTACGTTCGTTTTGTATAAATTATTTTGCAGGCAACAAGAAATCTGTTGGCTATCAAGTACCTAGGAGCTATTCGTAGTAAAAGAAGATTACAACACGGGAATAAATTAGAACGCTGAATAAACATGGCGAGACGGGAGAAACGACACCACTTACATCGAGATAGGTTTTAGAAGTTAGCAGTCGTCTTATGATGATTTACTCAAATGCAGCATCAAATTACAAACGTCTTCGTTGCGCTCAATTAGTTAGCATCGATATGAAGTATCACATATTCTCGCCCATTGAAAATTCTTTGGCTATGTATATAAAGTCCTAATTAATTATACAATAGCTGTCAGTCAGAACACTGCGAAGACGAACGATGCTTATATAAATGACCGCGTAGGTAACTTGACGGGTATCATACGAAATTCATTTAATTCCTGGAAATTTTAGGCAAGATTGATTCGTTTGTGGCTCATTAACTGAGGATAACAGCTTTGAGCCACCACGACTGAACTACATAAATGACGCAATTTACACGAACCTTACAAAGAACTTGCAGTGAATTCTGAGTGTCATTAATCTTTATATGGTTTATCATTAACAACTATTCTATAACAATCTTGGTTCCGGGTTTTCTACAACAAATACGTCTTGACAAATTTACTAGCACATGAAGGAATCGAGAAACATTTCTCTACTACGTAACATTAACCAATAACAATTACACGATTATAATAACAGAACGGAGATTTGGCTGAGTTCATTCATAGAGAAGTCATGTGCTGAATACATTTAACAGTTTATCGCAATAATAAGTGAATCCCACAGGATTTTCTGGCTTTGTGGCGTGTCAAAATCTACCTTTTCCAAGGATCCTCCCTCACAATCCTTACTTCTTATAATGGACATGATTTCCATTTTACCGAAACGTTCCTAAACTACTATTCTACAATACTACTTTTGCGTATAACGATGTGATCGAATGAACAGTAAAGACTTTTCAGATTCGATAGCAGTTAAACCTAATGAATGGGAAGCACGTATCATATTTTGATAACAAATTCTACTCCACTTTTTTAAAAATCTCACTGATGTGTCCGAAACGATAATTCGAGAACGTCCTGACCATGTAGAGCAGTTTGCGCTATACTTGAGCAGGACTTGAGTTTACTTATGTACATGAAAACTTCCAAGGGTGAATACTCGGTAATTTTCATAGTCCAATCCATTTTTATAGATTAAACGATTACGTCATAAGTAAACTGTTACAAGCCTCCCTAAATGCTACGAATCAAGTCTTTGATATCTTCATGATAGTCCTTTTCACTTGGGAGAACGACTTGGTTTTGGTATTCTTCTGCCGTTTTCCCCGGAGCCAGATGTAACGGAGCCTCCATCAGAATGGTCAGATAGCATACGATTCCTATTGTAACCTCCTCTTCTGCTAAAGCCTCTGTCCACATCACCACTTCGACTCCCCCTTTGGTTCTCTGATAGAAATAAAGATCAAACATAACAACTCAGCTATTTTCCGAACGTCTCATCGACGTGCTGCGATAAAAATGGAACATACTCTGAGGCGCTCTTATATCTTTGGTTTCTTTGATACTTGACTTTTTCTTCTCTTCATTCGTAGTTGAAGACGAAGCAGGAATAGTTGCAGAAGTGTTTCCGTTTCCACTACTGCTCACTGAACTTGGAGTACTATTTGAAGCAGTGTTGCTGGGAACAGGAGAACTGGTACTTGCAGATGATCCATCCTTCTTGGCTTGGGCCACCTGAGCGTAGCTAAGTCGCATGGGTCCGTCTCGTTCATCGTTTGAGCAATCATCGCTTTTCCGTCCGTCCCCTTGGCCAGTTTCTTTCCTTTCTTTATCAGCTTCTCCGCGATTTACCTGAACCGAATTAAACACAAGTTAATCATGCAGTACACAATACACATCACGTTAAGAGAGAGTTAAGTGACTTAATGACAAAAAGCAGTACCTCTTTTAGCGTTTGGTCATTGGTATTTGGAAAAGGCTTAGAGGTTGGCACAGTTTTCCCGAAACCAGGAGACGGGAAAGCATCTTTATCAATATTATTCATACTGCTTCCAACGGTACTTGCAGCCACTCCATTAGCACGTGAATTGTTATTGTCCACATTTGATTTGGCCACAATAGCATTAGCACCACGACCGGCAGAACTAGCAGAATGCGCACCTGAGCTAACGCTCCCCGAAGATGTCTGAGAAGAGGAAGATTTGGCATGTATCGTCACAGGAGACGTGACGTTACGTGAGGAATAAGGCACCTCAGGTCCCACTGATACTGAAGTAGAGGCGTTCGGAACTTGCGCGGCAGGCACGGCCCTTTTATTTGAAATCGGCGACTTGACCGACGTAGTTTGTGTTGCTGACTTGCGGGTCCCTACACTTTGACTATGAGAACTAGATTGAGGCGAAACACTATTCGAACTAAAACCCGTTTTCACGCCTTGTTGTGACTGGTCCCCGTTCAAAAGAGCTTCATCAGTTCTCGTCGCCTTGTCAGCAGTTTCCTTACTCCTAGCGCCACTCAGAACACTACTTCTAGATGAAAATTAAAGGTAGGATTAAAACAAGGTACAACACCGCTTCAAGTATACTGCATGATGGTATTCAAGAAAAAGTAGCACCTACTTGTAATGCGAAGAACGAATATCGTGGGTATCGTCGGCACTGCCGACTCCAACTTCCCGAAACTCCTTTTTACCACTTTGGACAGAGGTCTGACTAGATGCAACTTCGGGCTTTTTCTCAGATTCAACATCCTTTACAGGTGAAGCTGCGGACACTTCTCGAACATCACTCGTACTCTGATTTTCTTCAGCACTAACAATAATTTCAGTCGGTAAATTCGTAATGGGGGGTTTAGCGTCATCTTTGTCCGATGACCCTGTTGTTTTCATACTTTTCACCCCCTTGACGACATCGGATAGCCTAAATATTTTAATGACACATGGTTGAAACCTTCAATACCATAATTTCAATACCAATTAAACTTGTCCTTATTTAGCGAATTACCTGCCCTCAAAGACGGCATCTCCGTTTTTTCCAGAGGATTGCCCAGATCCAGGTAATGGAGGAAATGCTGAGCCCTCCAAATCAAAATTGATTTTTCCTGTAGGTTGTTGATTAGGACCTGGGACTTCAGGTGGGGGTTGTGGTACCGGGACACTAGCATTTAGGGGTGCTCCACGATTGGACGGAACTTTTGCTGACGTTGATGGACTAGGTGCAGGACCATCGTAACTCACTTCTTCTTCTCTCCTAGGCGGTCCTTTCCTATTGCTCACGCTTAAACTAGACCGAGGTCTACAATACAAATTGGTATTAGTGGAACAATAAATAAAATATTTGATTGGTTCCGCATATCTTAGCCAAAACTGCACATACCTTGAATCGTTAACACCACGGTATGGACGCATAGAACCAGAGGGATGGTAAGTATCAACATTGTGGGTTGAGGAGATAGGATTGGGGTAATGTCTACCACCGTTTTGCGATATGGCATTTCCACTAACTTGTACAGATGAGTGGGGTATGTGGCCTTGACTATGATTGTGACTTGGCGGATTCACCAGTGGTATTGTAGGCGGGTTGGGAACAATGTTGAGAAGTGAGGGAGGCGCGTTATTACTCTTGCGGGCAGGAGCTGTGTAGTTTTGATGAGCAGCCACAGGAGCTGTGTTGGTCCCACCCGATCCTACGACGCCATTGATACCCTGGTTTTCACTTGAAGAAGAAGGTAGCCTTCGAGGACGCACTTGACTATGTTGTGAAAATGAGAATTACATTATTCATTTCGTTCCTAATGAACTGTTCACAACTATTCAAACTTACTTTGGATTCCTTTGTCGAGGATTCATAGGCAAGGTCTTGGAGTAGTTGGAACTTTGTTGATGCTGTTGTGGAGCTAAACCATTCATAGGATACATTTGGCTGATTTGATCCGGGCCCATAACCAAAAAAGTTCGGCCATGGACCATAATTGTAGCCAGGAGCCATTGGATATGGTACCTATATACAACCACACAGAGCCGGTTAGCAGATGCTTCAATTTACTCCGCTTCTAATTGATTTTAAAACCAGCCACTTACGGATTGGCTATGCGCATAAATAGGAGCTTGAGGAACTGAAGTGGATGGTCCGGTTTGACTACCTGGAACGTACGACTGGTGGTATATAAGGACCCATTACCTGGGATGGCTGATGATATCCATTCTTCATGAAGCCATTTCCAGCACCTTGTGCAAGAAGTGTCGTTGGCCGTGACTTAATTCTTGCCATGATTGGTTGCCCCTAAAATATTAAAAATATCACACCGTTAGTGTTTGAGCTACGGAAGGAATTTTGAGAGCATAGTTTTTAAATCCGTTACCTTAAACTCTCTAACATCTTCCCTGAGGTATCTGTGTGCGCGCTGCGCGTCTTCATCTGATTCGAAGCTAACGTACCACGAATCATTGAAGGCAAATTCGCAGCTGTTACACTTTGGACAATTTTCACTGTCAAATAAGGCCTGCAGAACATACAAAGGGACAATTAACGCACCTATTTCAAAACGTATTAACAAGCATAACTGTGTAATTTATGGTCTTTTATCATACTTTGATTTCGTCCACCGGTGTGTTCTCCGGGATACCTCTGAGAATAACTACGGTTCTATGCGAGACTGGTCGAACCCTTTTACCGTCAGAATGTACTTGCACGTTTTTGGAGTCTGGAAAAAATAACAAAACACTTAAAAACTGACTAAACCACCAAAAGTGGACATTTTAAAGTATCCTGCTGAAATGAAAACCTATACTCACCTCTCAACACCTCAGTAACGAGATCAATATCTCCAGTGAGCTTCTTGACCATATTGAAATTGGCAAGTGTCGATATATAAACATAATGATCGGAATCCATTTGTGAGACTAGGAACTTGTCACTCGCCAAATTTTCCCTGTCGAATATGTTAAGATCAGTTCTAATTATAGATAAGAAACAATACAAACAAGCCTCCTTCAAGCTTTACACGTACGGTGAAAAGTAGTACTCCAACTGCTGGAGTAGCAGCCGTTTTAAATCGTCCTTCGAAATGTCCGAAGACACATTTGCCCCACTTCCAGGTTCATTACGCCTGGAATTATCGGCAAATTCAATGTCGTTTGATTCTACCGATTTCATCTGATCTCGAGTTCCATCTTTCAGTCCGTTCGAAATCCTGCAAAACAAAACATTATCTGTAAATATCGTCCCAATGTTTTTCTTTGGTGCACTATTCGGTACTGGTTACTCACCTATTATCTGAATAATGCGATCCAGCACCAGCAGTAGCGGTGGAATGGACCATTGCTGGCATTGATTCCTCCCCAGAAAATACTGAAGTCGTAGATCCAACCTCCCCATTCATGTACACACGACCTACAACAGAACCATAAAATTTAAAGTTCTTCTCTTGACACAGTCACAACACAAAACTTAATCCACCAGTTACGCCACCCTGGTTTTCAATACTTATCCGTTGGGAACCATGTATGACTTTACCGGTTGAAAATGTTCCCCTTGCACTGTTAACTTGGCACAACTAATCAACCTAGCTGCAATTCTGCACTAATAATACTCTATTCAGAACTGAATTACAGGTGAACTATTTTTTAACACAATAATGTTTATCAGGTGAATAGCCTAAAATGATTCATCCAAAAAAGTAAAAGTAAATGTTAGCTAACAGTAAAATCTCTTCAACAGCCTCCCCAAGTAAATATCATATCATTGCACAAAAAACCAGAACAGTTTCAGTCCAGCAGCACAACCATTACATCATCCATACCTTAATCATCTTACATGTATGTAACTGCAATGATTAGTATCGCGTTACGCGAGATAATAAGCCCTTTCTTCCTCAATTATCCCTGCCAATAACGATTATACATTTAGCTTTGAATGGTCATTAGTCCTAATGACCGAACCAAAAAATCAATGCCACATACACTGTTCTTCCTAAGATTCCTTCACAGCCCTAATTTACTTTCATTGTAAACTTTTAAACATCCAATACAATTTTCAAATACTGGTAGCACATTGCATTTCAAGTTACATAACACACAGATACATTTTTCTCTTTACCATTTTGCTTATCTTTCACGGATTCATTGTGGAAAGTGGTTTCCGCAACTTTGTACATTCAGCATCGGCTCTATTTTCTCGAGCTTTTCCAAACTAGGTCTGGCATGCAAAAAGAAACCAGACTATATTTTCCCCGTCAAGTCCTGGCCCACAACACAACTCTTCTCAAATATTCCGTTCCACCACTCGAAAACGATAACCCACCAATAATTTTCACACTAATCACAATAAAAACACAACAGTAGATGTGAATTTGATTTTCAGATTAAAATTCCTCTTTCACGTCCGTTAACTTCCTGAAAATAATATCGAGTATGGAAAAAAGAGAGCGAGTCACTAAAACAGCGATAACTCTATCAGCATTTTAAAGGTATTTAGTGTGCGGAAAAAGGAATCTACTCCATCATTTACAATAGAGATAGATATTATTAGGTTTCATCATCGCACACACACTCTCTCAAAAACTCATCATTATCATCATCATCTCTCTTTTACACACATACACACACACACTCATCACAAAATGCCAATAGATAAGCCAGCAAAAAGAAGGATCCTGTGTCTAAATGCAAGTTTTCTTTAGAAAAACGAGTGTCTACAGACGAGTACACAGAAACACATTACAAACCGTGTGTGGTGGTAGTGGGGTACAGTTTTTATAGGCTCTGCCTTCATATAAATCTAATTAACAATAGGAATCAGTAGTATATTCATTCAATCAAAATACATTACATTTACCTTGCGAGAAAACAGCCAGTCAATAGATGCATGCAATATACAAGTGGATGTTGAAAAATTGTATATGCAATATAGGTATTAGGTATGAAAAAATGGGTGATGATGATGATGAGAATGGAAAAAGTAGTGAACAGACTCTGAAAACAGAAGTCTACTTGTTTCACTACAGACTTTAACAGACAGAGGGAGTCATACAGAAGAAAAAAATGACTAAAAAGAGACAAGACCGAAGAGTATAGTCTCCCCTGTGGTGTTTTCAATGGTAGCATATTTCACTACTGGCTCGACTTTATACCTCATGAAAATGCAGTCCTTAGAGGATGATAAACAAACTAAATGAAGGACTGGTTTGTTACTGAACGTTGGTATTTTTGAAAAGAATGCACCTTCGTAACATGATAGGGTTACTTTAAAATTTGTGAAATTAGCGACAAACTGCATACGCAACATCAAATGAATGTGGGTTTGAAACGGAGGCTGTAAGAGAAAATAGGCAGAAAAGACAGACAATAGGATGGTTTCGATAAATGTTTGTGTCTCAGTACAAAAATACCTGATGCACACGTTTTCTAATGGGACATTGTTTAAGGAGCAATGCAGTGTAGTTTTTTTCAGCATACAACCTATGATTTAATTCTCCAGTAAAGCTACTAATATTGATTGAAGCTGTTCCTAGAATGATAGCGCAAATATGTTAAAACTGGATCGCAGATATTTACATTGACTGCCCATTTCCGACTTACTAAATACTCCTTTTTACTTGCAGCATATTTTAAAAACAACTGAAAATAGGTGGATAGAAGTGAAGGAAATGAGCAAATTTCGCAAATCAAATTAAATCCAAACACCTGCTATTCACATGCAGCCTACATTTCGTCTTTTAAAATGCTATCTAACTCTTTAAGGAATGACGTTTCTGACCTTGATGCTCACAAACTTTAAATGGAATGAGTCACAGGATAATCACTACAGTATCTTTTTTAACCCTAATCAACTCTTCCATTCATTGTACAATTAAAATATCTTTTTGGAGCACTAACCTTTTCTTAATCGCTCTTTTATCTTGTAAAAGCCACTCTTTGCTTTAAAATTTAAACCCAACTTTAAAAATAGAAGAGAACTGTTAATTTACAAACCATGCATAGATCGCTTTGGCGTTGTCTCACACGGAGCTCTCCATAACTTGGAACTGATAAACAAACTGAAGAATCAACAACTCCCTCCAACACAGCAAACAATCCGAATTAAACAAGTTCGAATAATTTTTTGATTCGTATTTTCTTAAAACCACACGCAAACAATCCCGAACCTTTGCCAACAACAATTTTTAACTAACCACAAAAACACAAAAAAAAACTGATCACATGATTTCTTATTTTTACTCGTGCAAACAGCAAACGACTTCAACAACAACAAAAACAAGCTGCTGATCCACTACCCTTCAACTCCACTGACAAAACTACGTGGAAAACACCAAAAGAGCATTCAATTAAGCAGAAAAAAAACACTTGTGTGACTCACTCTTCTTTAAGAGATTATCTCTTTTTTGAAAGACACCAACCAACACACACTTTTTAATTGATCAAATCCGTTTACAAAATCAAAAACTGAATTTAAATTTTCCCGAAAGGAAAAGAAACGAAAACGGAATTTAATCCAATCAGAAACTAACTTTAATAAAACAAAACTTTTATTATGCTTTTTCCGCAGTTTTCACAACAAACAATTTTCTTTTGCTATTCCATTTTTGTCCCACATTCAGTTTTTAAAAAAATGAGTTAGTATTTTTTAATATGTGGAGCAGAAGAACACTCACAGGCAAAAAAAAAGTTGCAAGGAGAGAGATATTATTCTGATGATTTTTTTTCTTGTGCACTTGCACAGGTAGATGGATATTTTTTTAATAGGGAAGAAGGCGATAAGGAAAAAAATATTGTATGGTGGTGTGCTATTAGAGAGCTCTCTCGCACTCTCTCTGTCTAAAGGAGTTTTATTCATTCTTTTGGGCTCATCTCAGACATGCTCCTCATCAACCAACATTAGCACATTCACCACATATTACAAAACTGCTCGGCTGCTGGTGCATATTTTTTTGGTTGGATTTTTCTTTTTGGCTAGCGAAAAAAAGAGCTACGGAATTTTTTATACTATTCAAACATGAGCAAATGAAAAGAAAGAGGATTTTGAAAGAAGAAATTATCACAACCCTGACTGACATCTACCCGCTTTTGAACAGCTAACTTGAAACTGATTTGTGAAATTTCTTGTCGATGATGGGTAAACAAAGTGAAAGAAAAGATGCGTTGTCTAATGTAAAGGTATAAATAAAAAACTAATCATTTGTGAGATATTGAATTAGATTATGAATGAATGATGGAAATGATGGAATTAAAATAGATAGCGAGTAGCACGAATGCTGACTGGAATTAGAATTAGAGTGATGGAATTTCCGGTAAGAACCAGACGCATAACAAAGTGAAAGTTTGTGATGATGATGACTCATCTTTTTTAGAATGTTCATTACGTAAATTGAAATGATATCTTGAATACTAACCTGAAATGGAAGATGGTGGAGGATTATGAACCAAAGTCGGTTGACTGGTTTTCTGAAAGACATAGTTTGATTTAGAAGGAGTCTTCGGAAGATAACTGCTTCCTGGTGAAGGACGACTGTTGAGGTGTGAAGGATAGTTAACATGTGCGTTGTTATATTGTCGTTGTCCATGAGGGGACTGTTGTTGTACAGGAGGAGATCGATGTATTGCAGAGCTAGCGGCTGGTATTAAATTGGTGTTAGAAGGGACTGATTGTCGGCCGAGTTTCTTATGCGGAGGAAGAGAATTTTGGGAGGAGAGAAGGGGCAACAGAGACGTTCCTATTTGTGCGTTGTTTGGCGTCACCCCTCCACCTGTAGGTCCGCTAGAGTCGCTCCCGATAACATGGGGAGTTACAGTAATCGTGTTAGGAGTGACCTAGGATAAGAGAAAATTGGATTTCTTTCACTTAATGCAATTATACTCAAAAAGAGAAAACAACACAAATCCAAGATTGAAGATAAACAAAAGGAAAAGAAAATGTTTTACTGACCTTCTGAATAATGTAACAGCGAGGACTGTATGAAGTGCAAATGTATGTTCCATTAACGTCGAGACATGCATTAAGTGTGTCAGTGATCAGAGGAGGTGGCTGATGGTGATGATGAGACGATGTTGATGTAGAGACAGCGTTGTTGAGTGGCGACGCTGCCGCTGCAGCAGCCGCAGCTGCTGCAGCAACAGGGTTTCCAAAATGTCTTCCATTAACAGGTCCAATGGCTGTACTACTGGACACGGATGTATTTACGCAGCCTCCAGAATCTAGACCGGGGACAACTCCGCCAAGGGTACTTCGAAGACCACTTACACAATTTCCACTAAGTAGATTATTATTGCTCAGCAGTTGTGCAACACGTCCTGGGTTTCGTTGGGGCATTGGAATAAAATCACAGAGTTTCACTAAAATTGCATAGTAGCACAACTTTTTCCTCTTCTCTATAAGCGAAAAGTTTGCAATTCTCTCAAGAAACCTTTGCGTAAACTAAGGTCAGTGTAAATACAAATGTTTGATTTACAATTACATAAGACCATTTCCGGTGTGTAAAACTAAATGTGGCTTTGTCATACAATATGATAAAAAATATGTTACGTAATTTTCTTTTTTTCTATGAAATTGTCAGAAATGGAACGTGACACAATGCCTTGAGTGAGAAACATGTTGCATTTCATATCTATTACGTGCTTCGACAAAGAAACCGAGAAAGCATTTAATTCTACCTGTTGACTCCTTTTGCATACTTGTATACTACTGCAATATATGAGGGAACAACTCAACGGTTTTTCATGACTCATTCTTGATCAACATTTTCTTTTTGAACAGAGACATACTCCAAGCTATGAAAAACATGTTTTCTCTGGCTTTTCATTTTCTCTCAAGCATACTTTTTAAAACAGTAATGAATCCTTTGGAAACTCTCAATCAATTTTCATTTCCATATGAGTTTCTATTCGGAGAAAGATAAATGGGACGAGAACAGTTCAATTATTGCTTTCACCGGAATTCCAGACAGCGAGTGTGCTTGAAAGAGGAGCACAGTGGGAAGAAGAAAAGATGTTCGTTTTTTATTCCTCCAGAAAAAAAAGAGTTTGATGGTATGATGCAGAATGACAACGGTGTAATGCCTAAATCCTTTTCGATATTACTTTCCAGCTGTAGCTGTACTGCACACGGTGCTTTTTTCTCTCTGTGGATGTGGAGGTGGAGGCTCCAAGTGGCTGGCACAGACAGACTTTCTCCATTAAATTCTTCTTAACAATTCTAATTTTGCGACGGAATTTAATAAGTTAGCAAAAAGATGAGAGACACCAGCTGAAAGTTCAATTGTGTTTCATATTCATGACAAATTGTTGTTTTATAATACAAAATAAAACAAATTCTGCAGATTTGTCAACTCATTCCTCAATTGGTTTCTGCCTGACACAAAGTCCAGATGAAATTCATTAGCTTTTGACACATCAGAATTTGATTGGATTTGCAACTGGCAAGTGATACTTTAAGGGCATGCCTCATGGCACCACCATGCTAAACAAATAGAAATTGCGCAACCTACACTAAGCTATGCTAGTAGACAATTTTCTCTTTCAAATCAACTTGTCACTTGGGTTTGGCTATACAGTCACGTCTCACAAATCACGAACTGTTTTGTCCCTACAATTTCACCGTTTTACACATGTACACAGAGATTCTCATCAAGAAAAGATAATTCTCAGGTGAAAGCAAAAAACACTTTCTCTGCCAACTTGTTGGTCACTCCTTTGGGGCTAACATAATTTCGTGGAAGTACGTATCCCTCCACAACAAAATTCTCTTTCTCTAAACTCCTCTGTCACTGTCACTCTGTTTATTAACTCCTTTGGGGCTAACATAATTTCGTGGAAGTACGTATCCCTCCACAACAAAATTCTCTTTCTCTAAACTCCTCTGTCACTGTCACCCTGTTTATTATTTTCACTTAAAAACTGCTAACTTTCACCCCACTTTCAAGAAGAAACTGGTCGTCATTTGATAACTTTTTTTCTCTCTTCTCTTTTATATTCCAAGGGAGACTGCCCCACATAAAACTAGTCATGCATTGGAGCCAAATAAGGAAGAGAGTGTAGTTCCGTCACTGGTAGTGCTGCAAATGGCACGCTACAATAATTCTCCAACAGCTTTCTTTCCAAAGCCTCCTTTTTTCCTCACTTTTTCTCTCTACGTACACCGTCTACATTCTTAGTAAACCTGGAAACATCTAATATCACACCACTTATTAGACACATTGGGAGGCTGTATCTTCCACTTCTCTCGGCGCTCTCATGTGGCGTTTCGTTTCGTAAGTTTTTTACGTATGTAAGTAGGTCCTTTCCACTTGGTTGTAAAATAGCAAAGGAGCAAGCTTAAAGAGGAAACCTGTAACGTTTTAATATTGAGGAACAACCATTCAAAACAATGGGTTAGCATATGTAACATTTTTTTGTATGAAAGAGAAAAAAGAAAGTTTGTATGCGTGTGGAAGTGGCTGCCTACTTCTTGTTCTTTATTGTTCTCAAAATGTTTGCATAAAACTAAACGCAATATTTTTTTACAGAGCTAGGATGAAAAGCAACTTTTCTTTGTTTCTACCTCCTGACGAGATAATGAGTGAAAGCTTTTCTTTCGAAAAGAAAATCACCTGAAAGCTTCCAAAGTAATTACATTTTTCTGCTTACAAAATAACTTT
>JAAXOA010000841.1:0-19078 GCA_036561885.1 Salina celebensis
CACATCATATATATGGTGATATAAAAAGAAATCTTAGCCGCTCGTTAGATTTTCCAGAATTATATTTTGGGTGGAACATAAACTGGTCAGTATAACCGCATGCATGAATAGTAGGATGAATGAAACAGTTTTAATACATATAATATTCAGAGCCATTGCAATGTTAACATTTAACAGTTTGGTCATTAAGAGGTAATGATGAATTAATCTTTAAATCAGGTATCAACATCATGATGTCCGTTGTGATTATAGCAACCAATATTCAATCATTTTACTACACCCAATCGAGTTGAAAAATGAATAGTTTCATGCAGATGTGGAAATACGAAAACAATACTCATGGCTGTCTCATAAGTATTTATTCCGTGAAGAATTGTATCATTTTTCACTACTTTACAGAGTTCCATACATGGTCAGAAAACACTTGCTAGGGTACCTATTTCAACTAATGTGACAACATATTCTATTTAAAACCATTGTGCTTTTCTCTGCCGTATTCAGCACTGTCTCACTCCTATCCACAAATATTTTTCCATATGCTATCTATATCACAAAGGTTTACAAAATCTTTGAAGCTTTTTCATATGCTTCCATTCCATTTTTCAAATAATTTCTTGACGCTTTCACCAGTTCAGCTGCACTTTTTACCCTACATAACGTTACTTTTTATCAACCATACATAATCATGTTATGGACCAATCTACTGTAGAGTAAAATCACCTTCTGTTATCTTTAACATACTGTTGACTGCTTGACTAAAATTGTGTCCATGACTGCTATAATCGAGCAACATATGTGTGTTATGGCAGCTTACAAACTGTGGTAACAGGTACATATGTAGAAATGGTATATACACCAGCATGTAAAGGATTTCCTTTACAAAGTTCTTCAGTTTTTTCCATCATTGATCATTCTTTCGCAACATAAGGGTTACACAATTCTTTTGTCAGCAAAAGGGACAGTGGTTAAGTAAAGGAAAACTATCCGCTTGTGAAAGATAATTATTAGGAGCATCGTTCTTCTTTTTTCTAAGGGAATTAGCCTACTGGAAGAAAATAAACCTTTTAAAAGAGATACATTAACACAGTCAAAACCGGTGTTTTATATATCATATTGTCGTCATAATGTCGGTGACCGTGACCCTGAAGAATCAACGCATTGAGCCAACTAAAAATCAACAAAGCGGTAAATATTATCTAAATATTCAAAATTTTGACGTACTTAGGTTTCCTTTCGCAGAGGTTATATTAAAATCTTTTTGCTCGAGTTTCAGAATACAGAATTGATAAGGTGAATACAGTGCTAATTCGGCGCGGGGGAAGCAGGGAGGTTCAGCCCGAAAAGGTCACCATGAAACAGCTGATCTTAACATTTGATAATCTCAGCACGGGGAATACTGCAGATACTCTACGAGAAACTTTTACAAATGAGCTTATGCGACCAAATTATGTTCCTAAAGTGGTATCATCGAATGACAACCAACTAGTTGGTCATCCAAACCAGTCACCATTAAAGCACGATATTAGCAAGAAAGACCATCGCCGTGATGACCGTGACGATCTCGAAAGGCTACTTACTTCCCTGGGGCATTTTTTTCCTTTCACGCATGTTATGACAAGTCTGTTTTCTGGTTCTTCGTTGAAATCATCGAAAGAAAAATCCAACCAACTGGCAATTACTAATGAGCAGAAACCAAAACCCCGTGAGCGTCCAGCTGCTGAGTTTAGGACAGGTAATATATATGATAAATCTGGCATGGGTATAATTAAAGTAAATGATAATGAACTGGCTTAACATTTTATGCAGAAAGAGCACGACCTTGTGGGAAAAGCAATAAAATGACGTATTATCCTCACTTCCGACTTGGCGTGGGCAGTTATAATACTGTAGTGTTTAAAGGTCGTTTGGGACAACGCCCGGTAGCAGTGAAGCGCTTAGTCATAACCAGCCGTTCTGATCATACCCGTGTTATTAAGGAACTTCGAATTCTCACACAATGCGATTACCATGAAAATATTGTAAGACTTTATCACTACGAAACCGAGACAACAAATTTGGAGATGGATCTGGTGTACATTGCTTTAGAACTTTGCAATCAGACACTTGATCAATGGGTTCAAAGTGCCAATGGGCGAAGTGTCTATGATGATATAAGCTTGTGCAATCAAATGGCCAGTGGAATACGTCATCTTCATGATCAAGGGATTATACATCGCGACATCAAACCAAGCAACATTTTGCTGCTTTTCAAGGACAGAGAGATTAAGCTAAAAATTGCGGACTTTGGTATTAGTCGAGAAATACCACAGGATAGGACACATATAACGCTCCATTCGTTTTCCGGAACAGCAACATGGATGGCACCCGAGATCCTTGTAGGGAACTTAAGATTGGTAAGTATTCCAGCTCTCCCTGATTCCAGCTATGTATGTGCATTCAAATTTGACATGATAACCAATATTCGTTTATACAGAGTCCTAAAAGTGATATTTTCAGCCTGGGATGTGTATTTTACTATCTGCTGACTAACGGGAAGCAACTACAAATCGGTGGCAAAATAGAATTGAACTGGGAAGCACTTGACCCTTGCGCAATTGGCTTTGTTTCACTCATTTTAATGATGACGAAAACTGATCCCTACGACAGGCCATCCGCTTCAGCAGTCCACTCATATCATACATTCTGGTCTGAGATAACAGCGAGAAATTTTCTTGTAGCTGTTAGTAATGCGCTGGACCAAGTGCCTACAGGATCTAAGATGGAAGTTTGTAGTCGTCGGCTTCACAGGTACTCATTTAGACGTCCAGCGCCTTCAACGAGCCTTGCCGAGTTTGGCGTTAAGAACTCTGAGAATGCCTGCTGGGCCGACGAGCTTTGCTCAATACTACAGATGCACATATATCGTAAAAACAAGTATCGTTCTTACGACACTAATAACCCGTGCCACCTTTTACGATGCTTTCGTAACCTTGATCAGCACTTCACAACTCAACCGGTACAAGTTCGTGAGGCATTTGGAGGTCACCGAGACTTTACAAACTACTGGCTCTCGAGATTTCCACTTTTAGTAGACATAGTTTTCCTGACATTTCAATTTGCTGTTACGGAGCCTGGTGACGCCCTTTCGTCTTTTTACCTCAATGTAAACGAATACAAGCCATGGCCAGATGTATATTCAATGCTTAATTTGCAACGCACCATTTAGTTATTAATTGTAGCCCGTTACATCAACAGTAAAATAGATGTACAAGTACACTTATATACGGCTACAAAAATTTGGAGTTCGGAGTACAACCATGTCTGGATTTTTCAAAAACTACTTTAGTAAAATATAAATCATATGTAACAGTAGTTATATATAACTTACAGCTATAGAACTCAGATATCCAAATACAAAAACTGATCATTCAAGTAAATTAGCATTCTTGAAACGAAAACTTGTATACAGCGCAATTTTGAAACAATTCGTAATCGTAATACGTTCAGCATTAATTTGCAAACAGTGCGTACAGAATGCATGTGTATAGTAATATACTATAGTATAAACATAAACATTACTTACCTACATATAATAAAAATTGTTTAGAATTAGCTCGTAAGAAATCAAGAATCATCATTCCGCTGGTGCTTTTTTTGCATGCACCAGTGAATATTTTAAGTGAAATTTGTAAAACCGAAATGTATGTATTGTTCAATTGGTTTTTCCACGAACATTTTGAGAAAATAAAATAATACATTCATAGTAGAAGCTTTAGACTAAGTCAGAACTGCAGCAAATACCATTTTAATTTTTTTAACTATTCGTGCACTTAATTTCTGTAATACACTATTTGACGACGGGAGAGATTGAAATGCAATTTTAATGTGACTTTTCCGTTTTCCGTGTCTTCTTTTTCCTCGCTCCGTTTTCCTTCCTCTCAGCAACTCATTTTTCCACCCCTGTCTTCGTTGAAATAACCTAGCACTAACTCACAAATTCCCAAGTCGACTAGTTTTCGTATCGAGGTGGTGATGGATGTGTCAGATTTGGCACGAGAGTTCACAAATTGTTTACTTGACACTTGAAGGACGTACCTTGTTGAAATTTAATGTGGAGACGGCCTTGGTTAAATATTTTACTTTTATTCTTAATAAATATATTTAACGCCATTTAAAGGCTAAACATACAATAAAGGAATATTGATTAAATGACAAACGCGAATATAAACGTATTAGTGTCAGTTCAGCATAATATTATACAAACATCACATAACTGCAAGGTTATACCCATGTTATCAATTGTTTGTTACAATTAATTTTAATTACATCATGGATTTCATTCCAATTTTCAAAATACCTAAAATTGAAATAGTGGTAAAAGAAATTGAAGAGTATCCTCGGCATATTCTTGTTCTAATCAAGATTTTTGTTTGTTTCTGGAGGTTTAAACTATTTGGGTAGAATAAATTTTTGAAACGTACAGGAAAATCAGCTTGTTTCATAACGTCCGTATTCGATGCATACGCGTAATTAACAACAGACAATGTTCACAGAAACCTATATCCCATTTACACACAAACAACTGTAAAACTTGACACAACATTTTAGAAAATCTTAATGCTGTAACATTATTTATTATTATTAGTTTGTCTCCACCAACTCCCGCCCTAGGTTATTACGTTGGCTGATTCAAAATTTAGATTATTAACAAAATATC
Organism: Salina celebensis; assembly: GCA_036561885.1. Lineage (NCBI taxonomy): Eukaryota > Metazoa > Arthropoda > Collembola > Entomobryomorpha > Paronellidae > Salina > Salina celebensis. The sequence continues at coordinate 4,697 of JAAXOA010000841.1, forward strand.
CAGTGGACATGACATACTTCACCTGTACAAAAATTGTCAGGTCATATTTAAACCATAAATCCGAAAATAGTAAAAGCCAAGATCATTACATACTTCTGGTATGCCATGAGCTGTTAGTAGTAAACAAAAATACGTAAAGAAGAATTGTCAAATATTTTACAAAATAAAGAAAGCATTAGGTCCACCCTTACATAATATAATATGAGCGTGTTCATTTAGATTCTAATAATTCCCATACATTTTTCTCATCTGTAATGCTATACCTTAAAAATGTTGAGATTTGCAAATTATGATAAGATTATTCATCAAATATACGCGTGTAGTCATATTTTGACAAAACACAAAGTTTATACAAGTATTCCGATTAAAATTTTAAAACATTGGAATCCAATCGCCCACAAACTTTCTTCCTGACTCCATCCATTGGGCAATACAGTTGTCATCAAACGAAACGGTGTTTATTTTAATCACTTTCAGAGAATCCATTTGGTTAAAAGCAGCATGGAACAGGAAGCGACTTTCACGCTCCGGCAAGACGGGTCTCATATTGCTGCTCGCGAATTCGGACCTCATTTTGTTGTACAGGTATGTGGACCACATAAGGCTGCTACATTTCGTATAGAGTTGGAATGTTTTCAGATCTACGAAAATTCAATTACTTCGTTTAAATATTAACATCAAATAAGGCATGAAATTATGACCAAATATAAAACATACTTTTCAAATTACAAATTGCCGTAGACCTTCCTTCTAAGGCGGTCTTCCACGTTACGGGATCCTCCGGAATATCATCTGGATGTATACTGGTAAGTAGTATAAATATTTCTCGCAATGGGTCGACTCTTGTTCCAAACTCGTCCATGTTACACCACAGCATCAATTCGGTAAGATTTTGGAGATTAGAAAACATGTATTGTGTAGCTGGTTTGATGTTCTCAATGCCTCGTCCAGATCTCCACCGTAGCGATTCCAACCGCTTTAAGCAAGTGCTTACTCGATCGAAATCAGGTGCAACGAAATCATCGCTTAATGATGTGGCTGAATTTTCATCCAGAATGAGCGGGGTCACTTTCTTAAACACTTTTCCACTGCTGGTAAACGCAGAAAGAATTTTGGAAGCACCCGTATCAGATTCAATCCAGAGTTTTGTTAAGTTTGGAATAAGTTTAGGGATGGGCGTGTCTTTATCTAGTCCACACCTGACACTACTGTCTTTGCACATTCTCAGCGTTCGCAGCTTTTTGAGATCTTTCGACATTTGTACATGGCAAGATAACGATATTAGTCAAATTTTCGCCTTTTCCAATAGCAACTGGGACCTCACTGCCGGCTCACTTGGAATGTTTTCATCAGTACAAAACTGGACTTTTCTCAGTTTAGGTAGAAAATGTGTAGTAGCGAGTGTGATGAAAGTAGCTAAAGGTTTGTAATGGAGTTGATCCAGAAACGCTGCAGTACTTGCCAGGCTGGTGATTTTTGCAAAAGGTAAGAGGTCAAGCGACGAGTGATCGAACGGAAGAGGATTATCTTCACTAAAGCTGACACCAACCTCCAATGTCTTCAGTTTGTTTGCACTTCCCAGCACTTGGTTGCACAACACCAAAAGTTTAACGAAGTTGGTACTGGCGTCGGTGCTCAGAGACATACAGGTTAACTGGGCATGTTTTAGCATGGGAAATTCAAACTGGAAGTAGTCTTCGTTAGGCGCATCGCTCTCCCCTTCAAACAAAATGAAGTTGTGATAGTATTTCAAGGCAACAATATTATCCGCATGACATTGGAGAAGGTTGATTACTCCAGGCCTTGAGACGCGAGAAACACCCAAAACAAGCTTCAGTGGAATTTTCGAGAACCCCGAACCCGACGGAAATTTTTCACAGAAACTTTCCGGCGTCCTGAACAATATTTTCTCGTCTTCGTCCAAGTATCCGGGGCTGCAAGCAACAATGGTAGGAAGAACGTTGAGGTTATTCAAGAAGGCAGAGTAAACCCCATCCTTCCAGGTCTTCCTCACAAGACGGAGGTTTAACAGCGTCTTGAGGTCAGAAGCGCTTTCGCTTAAGATTTTCTCCAGCAGCTACCAAAGAGTAGAAAAGGAATTTATCACTGTGTTCAGAAATATAAATAATCAAGACGTAGGTTAACTGTGTTACCAGAGGAATTGAGAAAACAAGTTTCATTGGATTTGGAGGCTCATCCTTTGTCCCCGACATGGGAACGGAAATGTCTTCACTGTTCATCTCAAAGAATTTGCTGCAGCCAAATTTAAGAATACTCGTGTAACAACAAATGAAATGCAGAACAAACGTGAGATTGAATAGGAAGATTTTTTAAAATTTACACTTAGAAATGAATGCCCAGTAGAACTGTTGCCGTTGTTTTGTGAAAGAAAAGTTTTATATCCTATTAGGTCACACTAAGACGGCTTCCGCCTGCAATGTACAAAAATATTATGGTTGGTTTTTGTAATTTTAATATTTGGAACCGTTGGTTAACTGTAAACAGATCCAAATACTGGCCTACCATTTTAAAATTTTTACTTACATTAATACTTTAGTAATAGGAGGTTATAAGGAATCTCGCACCAGCTGCTATTGAGTTATATTAGTAATGCACTGATAGCGTTTAACATGTTCACCCTCTACTCGTGAAATAAAGTTATGGGAAATAGAGCAGCAAAGTTTAGTTGTTTGTGTATTACAGATACACGATATCGTGTACTGAATACATAGAAGGGATATGGATTTTAAATCTGTAACTGGAAATCGTGTACAATATCTCCTTGACAATTAGGACCTTTGCTGCTCTAGATTAAGTCTAGGTTATTGGTGATGAAATGCTGCAGACGTTTTTGACGAAATAAGTGAAGCCCAACTACACAACAAAATCATTTTATCCATGAATTACTTGGGCAATGTGAGCTGAGCAACCTTACATCCTGTTGTTATCACCCTTATAAAGTGGTTTCAGACACAGCTCTCATCACGTCAATGTCTTGTGATGAAAAATGACGTAACGTACGGTTTTAGAATGCTGTGATTTGGCAGTTCATAATAGTAATTATTCACTCTGCTCCAGCTTCAAAATAGATAACAGCCTCATTCCAAAATTGTGGTGCAAAATGAACTGGAAATGTATGAAATAATAATTGTTAATATTGAAGTGTAGCTGTCTCTGTGTATATTAGTGGGTCTTCAACATAGTGTATGTTTTTATCACGCCGTCAGTAGGAACTTATTAAATATGATTTTCAACACAGCTAGTAACTTGTTACACAAACAGTTTCAGTAGAACATTCCATGGTGCAGATGTGTACATTCACACTATTTTCTGTTATCTTAAAAACCATACTCTATATGTGTGTCCTGTCGACGACGAAGTAAATTATTATATAAAACTTCTTATGAATGCTCATTCTATCATCTATATAGGACCTATGCGGAACGTAAAAACTGCAGATAGATTAAAAGCAGAAAGAATGGCTATTAATTCATTTTCCCTAAAGAATTCAATATTATGTTACGACAGATTTAGCAAACTCAACATGTATTTAGAATGGAAAGACAAATGAATAAAATGATTAGTGGCGGATTTAAAAAACACATAAATTTGTATGGTTACGGTTAGAAGTATCGGTATTTTCAAACAGTCTATGGAAGTCGATAAGCAACGGTGGAGATAAGCTCGGAGTTAGTGCGGAGATTTTTGATTTGGAGGAAGCTGGGAAAATCAAGGAGGTTGTAATAAAGAGGGTTAGAGGAACGGGAAAGTGATGGAATGTGAAATCTTGTAGCTGTTACATTTTGATTTTCGTTATGTGTGGTGCAAATAGTGTGCATATCACGTAATACCAGCCGACTGAAATAAAACAAGTACAAATTTTTTTTTCTTAATTCAAATTAGTGTTACAGGTGGGACTTGTACTTAATTTTCCGTTCAAATAAAGTCTAGGATTTCAAGATAAGTTTGGTTTCAAACTGTATAATAAATTGGACAAAAGGTTTCAAATCTGGCTAGTCCTTCATTCTACAATCAGGGTAAAACTAAGTTTCACCGTTTAAAGGCTACATTTTAAGTTGATTTAAAATTCCTGAAAGCTTTGCGTTAAATAGGCTATGTTTGATACCGTCACCGTTGTGTCATTTGGAAGGTAAAAGTGAAAATTTTTAATTTTACTGCATTAATTTGATTTGTTAGGGCCATGTGACCCATTCGTTTCTTCCTACTTCTTTGTTTTCTAAGTGAATTTCAGATTGGAAACATTGACGGAGGGGGGTCCGCGTAAGAATTACAGGAGGATGGACTCCGATTCCACCGGGAATTAAGGGTCACTTAAAATCATGTTAGTTAGCAACCATTTTCCATGGACAATGTGTTCCAGCCCAGTACATGCACGAAAGGAGGATCTGTGTCCAAAACAGTAGTAACTGTGGGAGGGGCATGCATGAATCACCAAAAGGGTAAAAATATGTGAGTTTTCTTATGTTTTTAATTTACTTCATTCTTTAAATGTTAAATTTTAACATTCCTGCAGCTGCTCACGACCCTGGTTCAAATGAAGACAGCCTCCAGCACAGAAACAACACCTGCCAGGAATGACCTCCTCGTCATTTCTGACGCCAGCAACCTGTTCAATCAGTGAGTACCTCAACCACTGCCTCCTGGAGCCACTTTCCAACAAGAACGACCCTCAGATCAACCGGCCCAAAAATTGTTTCCAATAGTAATTGAAGCTCTTCCAGTGCTGTAAGTGTTAATTTAGAAGTAGACTGGATTTGATTCTCCATTTAAGTCAATAAATCGACGATTATCAGTATCGTTTATACAATGTTACAATGTGTCCTCTAACTACATTCAGGAATTATTAATTAAATAATTTTATCATTTAAAGTCTACTGCTTAAGTCGTTTTGAAATCTGTGTAAACCCAGTGTGAAATTGGAAAAGATTGAAACCGTTTTCAACAATCATTGTTGTGCCATTTTTGAAACCGAACAGGAGCATTTTTAATTCGTCTGCATTAATTTTATTGGTCCTGTGTCACGTCACCGACGTGAATCACTCATTTCTTTTACTTTTAAGTATCTTCAGAGTTCAAAGTGAGGACATTGACGGAGGGGGACCTGCGGAAGAATTATGCGACAAACAGCACGCCGTCGTTTTTATATGCGTTTGACTTCCATCATATAATTGTCGAATGTAGCTTGGACACGTTTATCTAAAAGTTGGTAGAGGAGAGTGTTAGAACGAAAATTAATATTTTATACGACAAGACCAACTGGACTAAGAACATTAACAAGGTTCTCCAGCAAATGCACGAGAAGAAGATTGGCGTCCAGGACATTTGTAACTCTGTGATGGAAATGGAGCCACCGAAAGGTGAAATAAAACCTTGTAGGCGTGCTGCAGTTGCTGACAACTTTGTTTCAAATGAAGAGAGTCTGCAGCACAAAAACAAACCCGTCCTGGGTCGTTCTCATCGTCATCAATGACGCCAACGACGTCTTTATCAGTGAGTACCTCAACCACCGCGTCCTGGAGCCGCTTTTCAACAAGAACGACCTTCAGGCGAGCCCCTTTGACGTTATCAGCAATGCCTCCTCCATTTCCTCCCTGAGCATATACAAATTGTGTGAACCGTTAGTGGTTACTTCCTACACTCTCCAAACAAGCTACAAGATTTGTCCAAAGAATCTAATTGTTAGGGGTGCTGCATTGCAGAGCTACAGTGAAACCTCCGCAAGGGATCTTCAATCCAGGAACGTACTGAGGTAAAGGTCCTTACGACATGTGATAACCGTCGACTGAAATAAAGCAAAGTACTTTTTGTTTGTATAATACCCCAGTTTAATTGTCAATGTTTTAACAAGAATGCTTCACAAGTAAACATTAAATGTTTGCAATTTTGAGTAGCTCAATTGAGGGCCGATAGTGATAAGTCAAATATTTATTTGTTTTTTTCTTGGTTTATATACTTTTCTTACATATGTATGAAGGATGAAACGACCATTGCAGAATTGATTTACAAGCAATACACACGAAACCAGACGACAATCATGATGAACTAATAATTCCCTCTGTTTGCAGGAATGTCAAGATTTCCTGTGTAATTGAATAATAATATTTCTTTATTGTCACAAAATGGCTCCCACATAATTGCGGCATGTACTGCCATGGACATTGAAAAAGAGGAAACGGTGATTGAACGATTGAATGACTTGTGCCCAGTTTTTTTGAAACTCCAAACCGCTTCAAAATATCGTTTGTCGTTAATCACTGCATCAACATCTGCCCCGTTTTTCACCAGTGCAGTGGACGAAATCACGTTAGATCGAACAATTTCTTGAAGTCCTTCGCTGCGCCTGTCATGTAGTGGCAGTAGCGGGAACGAGCATGGCGACGTTCATTGTCACAGGCTCAACTTTTTGTTTTTACAAATTAGCAACCCCAATGGCGTTTCTTAAGAGTCACTACATTAGTTACATTTATCAGTTTGCCCCACCTCGAATACTTTAAATGTGAACGGCCCATTAAGCACTTCATTGCCTTCGCAATTTAGCGCTGTAGCGACGAATTCAGGCGTAGGCAGACTCCAAATTTGAAAATAAGTTGTTGCCCAGGCCCTGAGGAACCTTGCAAGCTATTCAGATAGTTGTGCAAACGCCTGAATTCCTAGCAATTCAGGGTCAATAATTGCACTACAAGCAATCAGAACAATTAATTTTTTAAATAGATAATATAAAACCTAATTGTAGTCAGAAAATGCGATTAAATGAAAATGCCTTCAATTTTTAAACGCCTATAGACGCGTCAGATTAGACGACAAAAAACCCCCAAGTTTTCAATTTTGGCATCCTTATACTACGGGGTAGCCTCTAATCCATTCCAACTTTTGTTTACTTTTATTTTGAAAATTCTCCAAATATGTGATATCCGATCTAGCGTGTTTTCGTTCCAGTATCTGTGTCATCTCAACACCCCGAGCAGACAGATGTACATAATGAAGTGGTGTGTTACCATCTCTATCCCTTTCGTCGATATCGTATCCACATTCAATCAGGTGTTCTACCCACTCAACTTTGCCACCCCGAACAGCTTCGTGAAGGTAACTACGTCCGTACTTGTTCCAACTGGAAAAATGTGGAGTTATACCGATTAGTATCTTTAGCGTTTCCACGTTGCATATCCGCCGAGAAATATGAATTAAATCGTTTGGAATGGCCATTTTGATATCATCCAAGCTTACATTCTGAAGAACGGCTTGACCAGTGCATTCACTAATATTAAAACTGAAATCTGGCATCGACTCGTCTGGAACGCAAAATCTTTTGTTTTGTTCATTTGGAAAAAGTAGCAATAGCAACTTGATTAATTCTTCGTCAGTGCCATATTTGAGGATTGTTTCCAAAAAGTATTTTTTATTTTCAGCTGATGCATGTGGCAAACCGCACTTACACGCCCACGCCAGATCTATCAGATTTACCACTGATACATATTTACGAAACAGCTCAAACTTTTGAACAGACATACACGAAAAAAACTTGCTTGCACTTCCAAACACGGTCTCCATAATGGTTATGTTCGCATTCATGGCCGCATTTGTGTACATTTCGCCTTCCAGTAAAGCCTTCAATGACCTATCCTCGTTTTTCTTAATTTTTTGATTAAAAAACAGCACCATTTCTAGATTCTTTTGTGCGATAGCAAATTCAAGCGGTGTCCAAAACTTATCAGGATAGTTCAGGCAAAATTTCAAAAGAAAGTTCTGGGGGGAACCGCCAAAGAGATCAAAAACCTCTGAAGCGTTCTCAGGACAACCAAAACCAGCGATGTAACAGAGAAGATAAGGCAAATCCGGCAAATTGTTGTCGTTGACGAATGGGACCCTTAATAAAGTTAACCTTTTTGTATCTTGAAAGAAGATTTTCATTAAGGAAACAAGCAGACAAAGAAGTGACGAAAAGTCATGATTGACACAACCAATGATATTAATATAAGCATATTTTCGGATGTTTTCTTTGCACAGCGTGAACATATCCTTTCGTTTTAGTATGCTTGATGCGAGCCGCCTCCAAACTGGAAGAAGCGTCTGCTGACACCGAAGACTTTCCACGAAAACTTCAGTTTGGCGATTCTCTTCAGTCTCCTTGCGATAAAAAGAGTTCATGAACCACAAAACAGTGGAGCAATTGAAGGAAACAACGTCTTTTTCGATGTAAAAGATGTCCCAAAAATACTTATAATAAGTAATCCTAGACTCCGCGAATTTCTCCGGATATGTAATGTCGCCAAGTGGTTTCATTAAATTTATAATAAAATAGGAGCCAACAGATTCCACCAGCGATGGTTCGTACGTTTTTATGTCCATCCAGAACTCAGCAAAGAATTTCCCCGCTAAGAACTCTGCAAAACTTCTGTGAATAAAGTCGAGTTTGGAGTGGCTGCTTTGACAAAGAACACCCAGCTTTGTGGCAAAATCTTCAATTTCTAGTACATTTTCAAATGATTTCAAGAAAACTGGAGCAATTTCTGGAAAAAGCAGTTCGAGTGATTTATGAGTATGAAACCTTTCAACAGTCTGCTTATTAACATTTTCACTACCAGTTCGTTCCCCGATGCCTTTGCGAATAAGGTCGTTAAAAGACAGTGTGTACAATTCACATATTGACTCCACTTTCGCAATTTCATGCACAACAAAGTCCTTTCGCCGATTTGGATTGCATACTTGACGAGCACTTCTCGCATTCACCACCGCCAGAAGATAACATTGCAACGGAATGCCCAAGATATCATTTCGATCCTTTTGGTTAATGACCTTGAATGACTCAATGCATTGCGCTGCAAATTCCGACAATTTCTTATCATCTCCTTCAAGAATCGTATCCTTCCAGCGGTTCACAATGGAATTGATCTGTTCCTGTTTACCGAAAGGGAGAATATCAAATGATATCAGGTTGAAAGTTTTCTCCAAATGCGCTCGCGTATTTGGCCTCGAACTAATTATAAAGCGAATATTATTGATTCCAACGAGTTTCTTCAAAAACAAAGTTATGTGTTCAGTGTGGAAATTAGGAACTTCGTCAAATCCATCAAAAACAAAGACAAAATTCAATTTGTTGTTTTTGGCGTGTAGGCTCACGATCCGTGCCGCCAGTTTTGAATCATAAACAAATTGAAGAACCCGAGACAGAGTATTGACACCTATAGACTCATTTTGAGCGGCCAAGAATTTTGCAAGGGAGTCAAGTTGAATGAAGAAAACGGCGGTTCTGTCTGAAAATAGCTGAACTCTCCGTGCAATGCTCTGCATAAGCCAAGTTTTTCCCATACCCGGCACATCACAGACTAAGGCACCTTTTCCGTCTTTTTCGCCGATAAACTGTGAAACAAATTTGTCCTCCGACATGTACGCGTCTCTGTCTCTGGTTTTGTGTAACCAGTGCTCATGCAAAATACTCGTCACTTGAGTAGACCTTTGAAGAATATAGCCGTCCGTATCCTTGTACACAAGGTGTAATGGCGACTTAGTCACCAGTACAAGGTCATCCCAGTCTTCGTCATCATCGAGGTGAATGTGTCGACAAGTAATGACACTTAGCTGCGTGCTTGACATTCGTATCACATGTGGGCTTACGAGGTCCTCCAAAGCACCTCGTTTAACGCTTTTGAAGACAAAAATGTCGGGACAGTTCCTCTTGAAAATCGTAGGGTCCAGCAACAAACGGTTTGAAATTGCTCTTGGAATGTAGAGTGCGTGCAACCCTGGAAGGTCCGGAGTAAGCTTCAACGTCGTATTGTTTTGGATAACTTCAGCTAGTTCACGTTTAACAATTTCACAATTAAGTAATTCCAGAACGGTTTTGTTTTGAAGATCCGGAAAATGTTGACTTAAGCTTTGCACTGATCCGAATAATTCAACTTGAATTTCCATGAAGTTCTGAAATATAGCATCCTCGTTGGCTTCCACATCCCGATACTGTCGTCCAGCCTTCAGTATATCCAACGCTCCTGTCTGTCTAGTTTCTTCTAGAGCGCTCATAAGAGCTTCGTACCCCCCACGTCTGGTTTTAAGAATACCATACAGTACTTTCGCCTCGCGTTGATGTCCTTGGTTGTCCCCCACTGCAGTCTAAGTGATGAAAACCAAATCCGTTCCAATCTATGACTCACTTGTTACTATTAGCAATGTTATACTTACCAGTATTTCTACTTCCTCCTCTGTAACGAAGCCGCGTGCACTTAACGAACATTTAACCTGTGTGGTGCTCTTAGTGTACCTGATCAGTATGGGCAAATTTTTATCAATGTGTGATTCCTCCCAATGTTCCATTTTAATTTCGTTCCCGTCTGTCCGTTCTATCAATCTGTGTGAATACGGAACTAACTCCAACGTTCTAAACTACTGTGTATTGCAAGCACGAAGCTTATTGGCAATGGCCAAATCCAACCTTCAACCTTCAAGTCAGTTCGTCAAGTAAACTCAGGCTCTCATTATGTAGGTGATAAATCTCTTGATAAGGATTGGAATGTGGCATTATATGTGGCTGCATGATTACACTGCCACGACAGTTCAAATGATCTTGCCTATAAATGTAATATTTCTTCGTGATTGGATGCATGGATCACGTTATATTATTCGAACCCATTATGACATCTAATATGTATCTAACAGCAGTCACAGTAATATTTCGGGAAGCTAAGGAGCAATTTCAGGTTTACAAATACGGCTGATAAGAGTAAGACGGAACGCAGTTCAACAACATCGAGATAACGTCAAATGTTGTCATGCGAAAAGTGAGCTTCCACTGAAAAACTTCCTTCCTGTTATTGTGTAACTTACATAAATACAGTCGTTGCTAATTCTGTTTGCCTGCATAAAGCCTGTATTACACCAGATGCTGACTGTTTTTCTGTCTGCGACAGACAAAGTTGAGCAGCAAATGCCTTCTTGTCAAAAAAATCCTGCGGACTTTGTAGCCGTAATTATACATGTAAACAGGTAACATCAGCTGCCAGGTTGCAGGGATTCAACTGTTTCGTTTATGTCCGACGGAGGTTAACGCAACACTGACAAAGGTCGCCAAAGTCGTGTTGCACAGAAAAAGTTGTGGTTGGTGTAATACTGAGGGAGAACATTTGAAAGATGCTAGAATCGGACTTACCATGATACCATCTGGATTACGCATTCGTACTAATTTGACTACGAAAGGCGTGGCTAATTTTTTTTGGTGCGACTTGTTCATTCATGCTTTACTAACAAACAGCCGTTTATGTTTTTTCCTGACAGAATAAAACGCCAAAAGCTTGAAATAGAGTTGGAAATTGAGCAACAACTGTCAGAACTTTTGGCTTGAATTTGTGACACACAAAAAATACTCAATGCCACTTTTTCAATGCACGTAAAATCCTGGGTCGCTTGTACATGAATGTAGCGGTTAATAGCAGTATGTTGGTGTGATTCCTATCAATTTCAGTATACCATTGTCTTGCATCAGATTCATATGAAAACGTCATTAAGTCAGTACAGGAAAATTCAAAATTTATTCAATAAGAACAGATTTGGAAACGTTAGAGAAAAATGCAGGACCATAATTTATTTTATTTTTAAGGCTTTTTCGACAATTAGTGAGATGGTATTGTCAGGTACCATGTATGATGCGTAATTCATTCTAAAGCCATAACTTAATTCTGAACACCGGATTTATTCGGTTGTCATTCGGCAAGTTGCTGCCGTGCAACTCAACTGTGCGGAAAAAAAGCCTGACACGATACTGTGAAACAATAAAAAATTCTTATTCAGGAAAATATACACGAGAAAAACAGGGGTTTGAGAGTACCTGACGGACTGAACAAAATCAGAGCCAGATTAGTGCTAATCCTTTCACAAGAATTATCTGTTGATTCACCAAGTTTCACAATTTCATGTAAGTATTCTAATCATGATTTGCATATTTCCTTGTACGCAACTCAAATAATTTTATTTATATTTAACTGCCGATTTGTGTAGTTCAAAGCTCTTATACTGATTATATTGGTGCATGGTGCGCTTAACCAGAGAGGATCCTAACGTTCATATAAATACACAACCCCAATTCAAACAATGCATAAGTTTCGAAAATAGGTAAGGATTATGTTCACACAACGTACTAGCCAGATGCCTGTGCAAAAATTGGCAAAATGTGCCTTGATGTCTTGGCCCTATAACTAGGATCTAAAAAAATCACTATTGCCGAGGGCCTGCAAATGCATGAGTTTTCCTGCATTATCCTTAATGAACGCGGATTACCAGCGTTTAAAATCGATGCACACAAACCACACTTATATCCCTTTAGGCTTATGCTCAAGTTGGCTTTTTTATTCACAAAATGGCTTTAACTTCCATTTTTGTTAGATGGTTTTCAAGATGACCGATAAAATAGCAAACACTAGGAAAACCTATAATTATACTGTGTAAATCCTGTAATGGTCATAATGATGCACGGTATTGATCTCGAATGTGGACTATGATTCAGTATTGCGGAAGAAAACCGAAGGGTTGATTGGGATCCAGATCAATGGTAGTCCTGTGCCTAACTGTAAAAAGGTGAGGTATCTGGGTGTCTATCTGGATTCCAAGCTCAATTGGTCATAACCATTGCGAAATGAAGGGGGAGAAGGCTATCATGGCATTAATGCAATACAGGCGTGCAGTAGGACCCAAATGGGGTCTACGGCCGTACATCATGAAGTGGATATGGACATGCGTGGTGCGGCCGGCATTGGTCTACGGATCATTATGTTGGCTCCCGGCATTGGAGAAAGGAGTAACAATCCTGAAACTCGATGCGGCGCAGCGGCTGGCTCTTAGGCTGATCTCGGGGGCTAGAAAGTCCACGCCGTTCTCGGCTCACGAGGTCCAGTAGTTTTGGAGAAACAGAGCGTGACATACGGACGAACAGACGGACGGACAGATTGCCATCCGCATAAAGTGTCTACCGATGTCTAGTGTTCACATTCTCCCAATTCTGCCTTTTTGTAAATGGTAAATTAATTTAAAACTCTCAAAATGATTTTCCTGGCTTGAAGACACTCCTCTGAGCTTCTAGTGGCTTCTATTAAAATCCCCAAACTTGCTGTCATTGTGCAATTTTCATAAATACAGTCGTTACTAATTCGGTTCATCCGAATGATTCCTGTCGATTTCATCTTAATATTATTTGACCTCAGATTCATATGATATAGTCGTTTAGGGTTTTATTAAATCCTGTCAAGTGTTTATCCACCAATGTTTCACTGACTGAACAGAGCTCCGGGTTTGCGTATGACCAAAACCTTATTAGTTCAGGAAAAAGAATCTTTTTATATTTATACGAACGAATTTAGAAACGTGAGGGGCAGATGCAAGACCACACTTTATATTGCATTTTGGCTTTTTCGACCATGACTGAGGGGAAGTTGTAAAGTACCATGCATGCATAATTCATTATAGAGTTAAAACTCAAATCTGAACACCGGATTTATTCGGTTGTCACACAGCAAGTCGCTTCGGTGTGACTCAATTACAAATTTTTATCTGGGAAAATACACATGAGAAAAACAGGGGTTTGAGAGTATCCAACGAACTGAACAAAATCAGAGCCATATTTGTGCTAATCCCTTCACGAGAATTATCTCTCGATCCACAAAGTTTGGTCATTTCTGGTAATCTTATAGTTCATGGTTTGCATATTTCCTTGTACTAAATTCAAATGTTTTTATTTTACTGCGGATTTGTTAAGTTCAAAGTTCTGTCACTGATAACCGGGATTAATATAGGTGCGCTAAATCAGAGAGAAACCTGACGTTCATATGAATGCCTAAGCTCAATTCATGCAATGTCAAGAAAATATGTTTGTTAGGATGTATTTGGAAGAAGCTATTATCAGTTCATATTATTTTAACTGTTTAAATACATGAATCATGTCAACGTTGACATTGAAACTTGAAGCTCGGATAGACTCAAAATGAAAGTTGAACAAATAAGTCCTAATAAGCATCACCGAGTGGTAACTTCGATAATGTCTTCAAAAGATTTTTTGGTATGTAACTTGAACACGACAACTGACCGACAACTTTACTTTAGTTTTTGTGTAAGGTTGATTTTAACTAAATCATTATGCTAACCATCAGACAACTGACATCTCGATTTTAATTGTCCAAATTAATGCTTGAAGAATGCTACATGTGCAGTGCCTTATTTAATACTAAAAATCATGAGTAATTCGAGATAGCGTGAGTAGTGGCAGCTGAGGTAAATAGCAGTTTTATAATTGCAGGGATAGACAAAAAAAATTAGCTCCGCCTTGAATGGCAGAATTGTCACTCAAAATTTAAAGTTGCATCTTCCCCATGTGTTGAGTAGTTC
>JAAXOA010000842.1:0-19049 GCA_036561885.1 Salina celebensis
GACATTGTCAAAAAAAACTCCCAATGTTCCTCTACAAGATGATAGTAAAGTTATTATTAACAGATAAATAGTTCGAAAGTTATTAATTTTTCTTTTGGGGTACATTTTTTTGACTCGCCCTGTACAACACATCTAACGCTATTATTTTCGATTTAAGAGAAATTTTGTAGCTCCAGCTTAATTTCTTAGTATCATGAATAATTCCTTCCTTTGCGATGTGGTTCAAAGAAATCTCTGGAATTAATTAATATATACATTCTTCTCGTTGAATTCAGATTGGGTTTATTTATTTTCTAGGCAATTTACAATCTTAACGTTACATATGTAGTTAAGATTAAGCTACATTCTTTGATTTTGTCATCAGACAATTCTAATTTTTCAAATTGTTTCAGTATATGACTTTGAATCTTAAAGTATCCTTTTCAATAATGAATATATGATCTGTTCTTTTATTTATCACAATAATAAAGGTTTGAAAAGTTGGCTTGTAGCTGACTTAGCTTATTGAAGAGAAAGATTGTTACTGCGTCGGTATTTATAGCTCGCTGGAAACTACCAAAGCCCTTTTATTAAGTATGCTTGTTTAGGTACACTTAAGTTAAACAACAAAGCAGTTTAGAGACATGAAAATGTCTCTAGATTAAGTGAAGGTACACTTCTCTCATTCTTAGAGGATATGAACAGGTAAAAGTTTGAGTAAGCTTAAGATCTTGTCATATTGCACATTGTCATTTATCATTCATTAGTGATAATTACTTCGAAGGTTTAAACAAAACGTTATACATAATTGCTTATGTTAAACAGCTTCAAGACTCAGAAATGGTTAACAACAAAATATAAATTCAATACTTTTGAAATAAAATATAGATATAATATTTTTTATAAATCCCTAGACGAAACAAAATATTAAATAGATAACAAAATTCTTCAGTAGTCAAGACAAAATGCGCCCTTCGTAATGGTATAACTTTTCCCGGCGAGTATTTTGCAATATTTCTTTAGCATTTGACTAAAATAAATATACATCTTAATTATTTTCATTTTTTCGTCCAATTGGCAATGCTTGCAAGCATTGGAACAGAAACATATCTTGAGACTTTCAAACATTTAATCAGCCTTTTTCAGACTCTTTTGTCTCGACTGTCTGATCATCGCCGGGATGTCTGAGTAGAGAATGGTTCCTGCAAATACTAGAACGGTTCCAAACCAATGTGCGGGTGTGAAGGGATTTCCAAAGTAAAAGATGGATACAATCAAGCTAACGAATTTCCTCAGAGTGACGACTAGGGTGACGGTCAGTGAGGCGCATTCTGTTGTCAGAACGAAGACTGAGTTTATACAGCAGACTCTGTAAAAGAAAAAATATATATGGTAGATCTTCGATAAAATTGTAATTTTTAAATAAAAGTTTGTTTTTCATACTGAGTGAGGACGTTTCCGGCCATGTATAACCACAAGACTGGTACTGCAAATCCAAAAACGTCAAATGGAGCTGACGCATTTGCTACTTTGACGTGTTGAGCCAGATCCGACATAAGGAGAAAGTATCCAGGTAACGGGAGGAAATGCTATAAAGGAATTTCTAGGTTTTTGAAATGTCACAAGGCTTAAAACATTCTTGTAAAAACTCAAAGAAGACTTACAGTAAAGAACAATGCCTCACGGGGATGCTTGCCATACTTAGCGTACAAGACTTCTTGATACAATCCCATTCTTGCAGAGAGGAAAAGTGCAAAGAGAAGGATAGAAATTCCTAAGAAATTAAACGAAACACAGGTAATTCCTTGTAAGCAGTTATAACAGACGAATTTGACGAATTTCGTTGAGTATTTGTCTTGTCTTACCAACTGTCCACCAAAAGTAGTCTGAAAACCCACTGCCATCGTCAGACACAACAGAACCTGCCTTATCCTTCATAAAACAAGAGAGTCACAAGTTGAGTATTTAATTTCATTCAAACCTGGTGATAACATTAATTGTCTAGTGTTACATACCTTCATATCTCTGCCTGAAGCAATAGTGCAAATTGCAATACCCAGTGAAATCATCGCAACGGAGATATACCTCTGAGGATTGTATCTTTTGTGCATGATAATCATCCCCAAAATCATATTCGCCATGAGGGATCCCGCTCGGAAAATTAGATGCAGAGTCATCGAAATATTAAAATTGAATGCCATATTATTTGCAGTACTGACGATAAAGAAAAATACGACCAAGGTGATATATTCCCTGAAAATAAATTTAAAGAAGACAGATTATTGACACTTTCGAAAAATTTGGTTAGAAAATATTGTTTTCGTTTCCATGAAATTCTTACGATATTGGCACATTGATCTTTTTCGTTCCACACCGCAGAGTAGTCAAGAATCCTTCCAGAGCGATAAACACAAATTGGCAAAAGTTTATCAAGTTTCCGCAACCAGGGTCCTCTCTAAACAACAAACATAAAATCCATCTTTTTAGTAAACTTTCCTTAAATCATGTAAAGATGCTTTCATAATTCGTGAATTACTTACTTTACCAGCAACTCCAAAAATATTACGTTAGAGCAGCATCCAATCATAACAAACAAAATGGCCAGACCGGCCTTTAAATTGTTTGTTTGCGTCTCCATCTCTCCTATGATATTATTATTTTCTTAACGTTTACAAATCCAACCGGCACGCCTGTCTTAAATCACCAAAAACAATCACAAAATAATATTAACCCACGTCCACAAACAAGCAAGTACTCTGTCCAACTGAACACACTATTTCCCTTTTACTGGCTCTTTATTAAATAAAATATCTAAGCCTCCCTTAACACAGCAATTAACAAACCACCACTTAATATCCTGTATTTAGCACGTGCTTCTATGAAACAACGCTAATTAACTAATTTCTGTTTTTAATCCTTCTCATCAATCTTCCTTACCTTTTTCTCCCGTCAATCAGAGGGGGCCCTTTTTACTAATGACCCGTCTAGCCTATATTTAGCCGCCTAACCGATAAACCAGCCGTGTGACTCTTTTGTTACAATTTTGCATTACATTTTGATTGTGCATACGTCAATATTGCTTGTTTCTTAACAAGGTCACTTGTCCATCTCTTTATCAATCACATTTCCGAAGCTTATCTACTTAAAATGGATGTTATCTTACCAGAGCAGCCAAGTCAGCTGCCCACGAAAACAAACGAGAGCAAAAGTGATGACGATGGCGATTAGCGACACGTTGAACAAGAAGAAAAACTTCTAAAAAACTTTGCTACCGTGTGTACTACATTTGCAGGCAACCAGCTACTGCCTATCAAAATGAAATTCATTTGTTTCAATAGATGATAAGGAAAACCGCTTGCCAAAATATTTCATGAATGAAATCAAGTCTTTTTGATTCAACTACTGAGTGTTTCATCTGAAGACAACCTTGAAAAAGAAAAGAAAAAACCATGACGAAGCATTAAAAATGCTAGAATTGAAAAAAAACTTCATGATGAATTTTCTTGAAGGTTGTTTAGGTATTTACTACAAATATTGATTTACAAAGATTTTTTATATACATGATTGATCCGTGCTGCTCTTTGCAGGGGTTTAGAACAACGATTTTTCATTTCATTATGTTGATGGATTTGGTTAGAAAGAACTCGATAGGAAATCAGAGATTTTCTTCTTTTTGATTGCGGATGGAAAACATCATTTTGTAAAAATAAAATCCTTCCAGGCTAACATGCCGCAAGCCGCAATGCTTTTAGTTAATGAAAAATACAAACGTAAAATCAGTTTTTTGTTCAATCCTTGAAAAATCTCTGAAAATCTGAAAAATCGATATCCAAATCCAAAACAACTGGAGCAACTTTGGATCATCTATTACTGTTACTGGATATATGACATTTTACGATGATTGAATAAAATAGATACCAAAATAAATAAATAATTTGAGGATTCTTTGTACTTAAAGCTATATTGTTTCTAACTCTAAAATACAAACATTTGAATAGACACGATAAGTGTTGACTGGACATTTTCTTTCTATTCACACCATAATGTGCACTAGTTTTACATTCATATGTAGTAGTAAGAAAAACGCTTCTTAAAATATTTAAAAATACGTGGTATTTCAGTTCACCACATGAATCTCTGTAAACCCGGAGTATCCGGCCACTGGAAGGGTTTGTTAAGGAAGAGATAAATAGTTAAAACGTTGAAGCCTTGGTGAATGATAAATTCCAAGAGGAGTTCAAACCAAGTCGTATTTTTGAATGTAATTCGGGCAAAAAGATAAGCTGGAATGAAATATCTGAACTCAAGGAGCAGCTGGGGGATTAGGTTTATCACGGTGCAAAAGATAAAGTTGCAGACGAGGACCTTGTCGAGACCCATTGCGGAGGTTATCATCGTCCAGACCAGGATATAAAAAGGAATCCAGATGTACCTTAAGCAAGGGATGTTTTCGTAGAATCTCTTCCAAACGTAGAAGGTGTAGTGACGGTTGTCAGCCAATAGGTAAGGGTGAGCTGGACTATTGAAGTAAATTGCAATCCCGAAGAGGCCAATTAAAAAGAGAATATTAGCGGGGGACTGAACCAGAGTTTGGATCACTTGCCGGCTCCTGGCTATCATGAATGAGATCGTGAAAGTTCCAAAGACAAGAGCAAAGTAGAGAAACTGTGGAACGTTGAGGGTGGCTTGATGAGCTTCCTTGTCGCCGACGACGATACTTCCGTTGACAAAGATGAAAAGGAGGAAAGCAAGTCCAACAAGTACGTAGCCGATTCCATGGTCGATAAACTGGTCGCCACAAGTCCTCCAGACGTTGGTCGACTCGGGAGAGACGCGAGGGCGAGTAACGACTTTTTTTCCTTTTGCAGAACGCTTCACTTTTGTACTTCGGGAGGATTGGGACATCCACGACATGAAAAACCTTTTTCCTTCAAAGGGGAGGAGGAATATCATTTCGCCGTATTTAGCAGAGAGGATTTCTAAAATGGAGTTGGTCCCTTCGTAAAAGACCCAGACGATGTTGGTCTGGCGGGTGAAGACAGAGTAAGCTCCGGAGAGGGCTGAAAATCCAAACTGTTTGTTAAGGTAGCAGGCATGCATGAGAAGAAGGAAAGCCGTCGAGGTGGCGTCCGTGTAGAAGAAAAACGAGAAGAAGTAAAGGATCGGCACGGTTGCTATGTTGACAGCGGAAACAAGTCGTTTCAACGGAGAAGCAGTCTAAAAAAATAAAAAAAACATTTAACTCAATGTCGCTAATAAATTGTAAAATAAGAATGCCAAGGGTAAAAAAACTGTTAATACCTTGTTGTAAAATCCAAGTATGTAGTAAATCAAACAAAAGTTTGCGAGAGAAACGACCAGATTAAAACTTCTGAGGGTTGACGTGGTACAAACGTCTGTTCTTGGAAGAATGACGCGAACACCGGATAAAAAGCTACTAGCAAGAAGATACGTCCCCGGCAGCGTGGTGATTTTGGGATCCCACTGGAAGACAATTTGAAAAATATCGTTAACTTGACAAACAACAAATTCTAATAAATTAAAAGGATACAATTTTAGATGTAAACTAACTTCAAAGTAGTTTCCAGCGCAATATTTTCTTGTTTGTGGAACGTGAAAAATCTCGTCCATGTAGGGGTCTGATTGTTCCTTGTTAACAAGTCGGAAGACATAAATGGAAACGCCAGAAAGAATTGTCAGTACAACGATAAATCCAAGATAACTAGTGTTTCCACCAGTTGATTCTCCCAGTGACGGTTTTGCTGCCGGAACTGAAGGGGATAAATGTGGTGGTGGTCCACCTGCTTTCTTCCTTTTGTGTACGTCTACCATCTTTGTTTCTTATTTAAACTATGAAGATCCAGTTTCTAACTTCAAGATAAAGAAATATAATAAAATTATTATAATAATCCACAATGGATTTTTAAAATGATTCCATATTTCTTTACCTTGTGAGTCGGGCAATTAATAGTAAAAACTGTTTGTTTCACTACCCCGTGAGATCAAAGACATCCAGGTCCTCCATGTAAATACGTTGTATGTATCATTAGCTAAAAGTACTTCATTTTTATCCCCTCCAACTTGGATCTCATTTCTCGGAGAACGAAGAGACGTCTAACTGGAGAGACAGACAATTTCAGTCTTTTCCACTTCACATCACCGCAAATAAAATCTGTCAGAGACACACAAGCCAGGAAGTAGCTATCCCAACAGCTGGTGAAAGAGCTCGTGACGGTGTGCAAAGTGCAAAGGCTGCTTCTCCAGAACCTTGTTTTATAGCAAATTTCAAATTCCAAAAGATTTACACATACAAACAACAACTATGACAACCTTAAAATTCGCTTTAAAATCTCTGTTAAACTCGAAGACGGCATTGCCTATGACCATTCGTTGTCTTCATTGTGGACCATGGTCAACCCACTCTTCCCGGAGAAAATCAAATGAAGCTATCCGGAATCATTATAGCATTGACTCCTTCGAAGATCTATCAAGGTAAGTTGTCAGATTAATTTGCTTTCCAATGGCGTGGCGTTATTAACTAAAATCCATTAATTATCTTGTGTTATGTTTGTTTGAACAACAGCGTGTTTGGAAGATATGAAAAAGTAGGGATTCAAAAAGTATCTGAAAAATTACCCGTCCCGGAGTCAATCGTCCAACCAGATTATTGCTCAACTCTAGACGGGGCGCCCTCAAAGCCAATACTCAAACAAGTCAAAATTCATACTGAATCAGAAATAAATCTAATGCGAGAGTCGTGTCGACTGGCGAAGTACGTTCTGGAAACTACGTTACAAGAAGCTACGGTTGGCGTGAGTACCGACGAACTGGATAAATTTGCTCACTCCTTGATAATCAAAAATAGCGCGTATCCGTCTCCGTTAGGATACCGAAAATTTCCGAAATCGATTTGCACCTCTGTGAATAATGTCGCTTGTCATGGGATCCCTGATTGCCGGCCACTGGTAAATGGAGATATCATCTCTATTGACGTGATGGTTTTTAAAAACGGCTTCCACGGAGATTGCTGCGGAACCACTCTGGTCGGAGATGTGGACGCTAAAGGTCAGCATTTGGTTGAAACTGCAAAAGAGTGCACGGCTCTTGGCACTCAAATTTGTAAGCCGGGTGTACCATTCTCTTCGATAGGTGCGGTTTTAACTCTTCAAGCAATTGGTTGTATCTGATAACTGCATGAAAATAAAATATTTGTATCCTTATAATTTAGGAAAAATTATCGAGGATTACGCACTAGAACAAGATTTAACCGTGATTCCGTACTTCACTGGACATGGAGTGGGCCGCAACATCCATGAAAAACCAGATATTTACCATTACGGTAAGAAGTAATTGTACATCTATCAGAAAAGAACACTGGTTTCTCATAACACTTAAATTATAATTGACGTTTATATTTTCAGAACGCTTAGATGAAAATCCTTCCGAAAATGTAATGCGACCCGGGATGATATTCACGGTAGAACCTATCATCGCCCAAGGAATGGAATTAGTCACGATACTATCCGACGGCTGGACTGCAGCCACAGTTGACTCTGGACGCGCGGCACAGTTTGAGAATACAATTCTAATAACTCCAACAGGATGTGAAATATTAACAACCACGACCACATAATCGTAAAGCATTCGAAATAAACTGACGCTTTCTTAAAAAACTATTTACTTTTCCAAAAAAGACTTTTATTATTAGTATAGATAAAATTTCTGTTTTTTCACAAATTTTCACAAATAATTTTCCAGTTACACAGGTCCACAAAAGTGCAGGTATATACTCAATAGCCTATCGTCATTTGCATCAAATGCCACTATGAATATGACATGGTAGGGATCGGATGATGACAATAAGACTAACTGCAGATAGAACATATTTTTTGGCAGGACCGTTACCGTTACACAAAGAAATTTGCTTATGGCCCTGATGGGCCGAAGGAGTATAAAAACTGATGCATCATAATTCTCTCTAATAAATGATAATGTAAAAATTAAGGAGAAGATACAACTGTAGTACAGTTCTAATAATAAGTTTTCTTTCAAAATCTTTCTTTCATGTAACATGTAGCATTGTAAATACCGTTTGTTTTTCTTTCGATAGGAAATACGTAAAACTTTTTACTTTTTCTTTATTTACACATTATGTACCGGGGCACCGATCACAATGACGTTGCCAACAGTTTCGTTTTATTTTCTAACATAAATTTAAATCTCGAATCTATATCTGCAGTCACACATTTTTCCATCAGTTTCAATTCCTACTCAGGATGAAGAAAGTGGATTTTGTGTCTAAACTGGGATACTCTATCGGAAATAAAAAATATTTCCCTGCAAATAGTTTTATAAAATAAGAAGCTACTTATTAGACAAAATAAGTAAAAATGAGTTATACAATTTCATTACAGGTTTACAGTACCTTCACAGCACTTACAAAAGAACTTTGCCCTTGGCATTTGATTCGAAAAAATTGCAAAACAAGTAAGAATTCAATCCTCACATGAGACAAACTATCTGCCCTGGTAGAAAAATCTTTACAAATTGTAGTTTTATGGGCTGTCCAGTATAAATTATAAATATTATACAATATTCTTATATTTTTCATAAAATAAATCCTCTGAAGATGTGATTTTGTAACAATAGATTATGTATTCACCTTTAACAAATAACGGAAGGAGGAAAAAGCATAATTGTTCAGTCCATCATGTAGTGACTCATTTCTAAACTTTGTCTAACTTTCCGCAAAACAACAAGCAGCAACTAAACAGGTTAATGACGATCACTGCTGGGTGGAACACTAATTACGTACTTCTTCATTGGATGGTAAGGGGAAGTGTCTTCGTTATCTGTGGATATAACCTTCACAACTTTTTTCGCTTTTACATCAGCATCACTTTTCGGATTCTCTTTTAGCCACGCTTCACAATCACTACGGTCTTTTCTGGTCGTGTTTTTGAGCAACCAGTCTTCGTGCCATTTTACGAATCTTCTGTTCATTGCCAACGATACGACTTTGTGAGTCTGGAGATTCAAGAAGACAAAATCATTACAAAAATTCTAAAATAATATAAACAAACGGTTCTTATAGGGCACAGTACTGACCTCTTTTGCTCTTTGAAGGGCTCCTTTCCTGTGCATAGAGTCTTCATCACAAACATACACGTTGTCGTTATTTTGAGTGGCCATTGTTAAGCCACACTGTTCCCCATGGCTCTGAACGCCTTCTTCATCTTCCGTAACTTCTTGTTTTACTCTGTTGACAGAAAGGTAAATGCATAAGTTAGTGGCCAAGCTTGAATAATATTCTTGTATTTCAATTCAACGTTTCCTTACTCAAGTAATGGTATTTCAGAAGTTTTCGCATCTTGTGGTTTCCTCAGGTTTCGGTGTAAATATAACGGACTGTTTCTAGTAGAGTGTGGATGAGAAACAATGTTGGAGTTGGGGCCTGCATACTTCAAATTGACCAATTTGTCGGTGTTTCCACACCAGTTGGGTTGGTCTTCAGTTTCAGCTTGTGGAGGATCGCCGTCGAGAAGTTCCATTGTCATTTCGCACGTATTGTGGAACTATAAAATGTTATAATGAATTGTTACTAATATTAATAGTAATGGTAAAACGTAGATGCGGTGCTATTTGTTCATCACTTACAATAACCACTCGCATACAGTTCTCTTCACCAAGCATTCTTTCTCCTTTCCGCTGGTACATTACTTCGTTGCGAACACGATCAGCAGCGTCCGAAACAGATCCACCACAACCACCTTTCCTATTGAAGTAGTGATACAACTCCAGACACTTTTGACAGGATTCGTCAGTAACAAGATTTTGCAACTGTGGAACAATTAGTTATAATCTGTTACTGGGCGTTCCTTTTGGCAATGAAAATACATGGCTATAATTATAGGCGATCGTCTTTAGTATTTACCTGGCGAACAGCATTGGCTACGACTTTGTCCATGGTATATGCAATGTAAGCATTAATACCAAACATTTCCCTAAGTTGGTCTTCGTATTGGTTTGTCTCCATATTACCATCCAGCAAGTTCCTCACCATTTCTAGGAATGTTGGGTAGTATTCCTCAATTTCAACTTCGGCTGTACAAAGTAGTAGCAAAATTCAGACAAGCGTTTAATTTTTTAACATTAATATGATACATAAGATACAGTTATTTTTAAAGAAGCATTACGTTTTGGCTTTAAACGAAGAGCAATAGCTGCAGAATGTTTTGGATCCCGAGTTTCTTTCGGCTCGTTTTGAGCCAATGAACTAGCCGTCTCCAGCAGTTTCGTTAGCCGCTCACATAAGATTTGATGAAGACGTAGGACAACATACCAGGTGTTGTTTGCAAAAAATAAACGATAATTTTCCTCCTGTAGGCATTGAAATAAATTATTAGACTTACTTCGTTTATAAATTTGTTTTGTAAAATTGACATAAGTGTTTCTTACTTGGCTAGGGTGTTGAACTGTGAACTTTTCCAGCTGCTCAGCGTCCATTCCCATTACACCAAAGTCAGAATCGTCTAATTGAGAATCTTCACCCTTGCCCTGATCAATATTAGAAAAAAAATACAAGTTTGTACATTATTCACGTATGGCTTTAAGCTTTTAGAATTACCTTTCCTTTCCCTCGTTTCCCTTCCGCCAGATTAAGCTTCAATTCCCGCTTGGCAATCGTTCGTCGAGATTCTTGACCCTTGCCAGATGTGCTAGTCGCTCCTCCTGATTCCTCGTCATCCTTTTTCGACTTCCCTCCATTGTTGCGTTTAGTCGAACCATTATTTCGTTTCCCATTCTTGCTGCCGTTCATCAAAAAGTCAGGCGGACTCCTTCGGTCCATATCTAGATTCAATTAAATGGAAGTATGGTACAGTGTTTAGTCCCCTACATGGAATCACAGTACTCAGTGTACTTATAGCAGCAAAACCTTTACCATCATCATTCTCATCATCAGACATCTCCATTCTCGGATGATTAAACAAGTCGGGGATGAAATGCTTCAGTATTTGTTTAATTTTTCTCTTGTCTTCCTTCTGAATAGTGCTCTGACGTCGGACATGATGTAAGAGCAGATTACATGCATCATCCAACACAGACCTATCGCGGTAAGCAAAAGTCAAATGCGGACCCTCGCTTTGGTGAGCGTTAGTTGCAGACTCGACGGCATTTTGCTCTTGACGCTATCATGGAAAAAAAAACATTGTATTTTCGTTGTGATCAACATATAAGAAAACGAAATATAATACTCACCTCATCGTAAATAGTTTCAATTTCCAATACCAACGCCTTCGACCGGAGTGCTCTGATATCTCCTTGTTTAAAATTAATTCCCTGGTGATCCAAGGATTTCAAATAGAATCGTTCCACTTGTTCCCTCCATATTTTGTTGAACCCTTTCTGAGCTTCTCTCCATTCTTCTTCCTTCGCCTTGAGCCGTTTAAGCACCATTGGGACAGTCATTTGAGGGAGTTTCTTCAATCCTTCGATTATATCACTGGCCTTTTCTCCGTAAAGCCTTCGAATAGCTCGCTGATGAATTGTTGGCGATGTTCCACCCAAACAATCGTCCAGCTGGAACTCGGCAAGTTCCTCCGGTGACATTCGGGATATTTTCTTGGATACTGCTTCCAAGCACCGAATTGTCTCAGTATTGGTTTCAATAACAACGTCCAGCTCAAATCTTTCGTCTTCACAGCGATAAATGTACTCTTCAAATTGGGTCTTCCTCGAGGTGACAAAGGTTGAGTCCTCCGACCAAGTTGGGAAAGATACCCAAACATCGTTCAAAACTTCCTTGCAAAGTGCCGTTCTGCCAGAGCAAGTTGGCGTCTGGTGATTTTTAGGTAGGGCACAGTAACTGGCTCCATATCGCTTACAAGTGGAGAAATCTGTAATCAGATCAACTCTTTGTTAGCAGTTTGATACAACGAGAAACAAAGTGATATAATTGATAACAAAGGTTCTTACCAATTTCCAGTATTTGTTCTTCAGAAAGTTTTTCCTGTTTAGATACAGATTGAACAGGCTCATATTGTTGAGATGCAGCTTGGTCGTTATGACCAAGAAACTCTTTAAACCAGGCAAGTAACTCTGGAGCTCTCGAGAGGAATGGAGTCACCAATTGTAGAACCTCCGAACGGGAAATAACTTCCTCATTGAAGAGCCACAACACTCGGAGGAAATTATCATAAACTTCCTGTGTTTTGAGGAGATGTCTGACCTGAAATGCATGAGATAATATTATTAAGTTGGCTAACATAACTCTCTGCTGCAAAAGCTTTGGTATGACATTGCGAACCTTATCGAAAAATGCAAAATCATTCAGAGTTCCATATTTGCCAGCTTCCGCCATGCTGACGTCCTTAAACGACGAAGTGTACTTCACCTTCTTTGCGGAAGGCAGTCCTGAGTTCATAATAGACCTTTTAGGAGCAGATGCAACTGGTTTAATCGGTTGTTGAACGACGGGAGGAGCTGGAGGAAACTCTTGTCTAGCCTTGGCTGGCTTTTTGGCCTCCTCTGCAGGTCTTTTCACTTCCTTGACAATAGTGTTTTGACGAGGAGTAGTAACTGTCGCTACTGGTGGAGGTGGTGGTGTAGCATCCGGCAAAAATTGTCCGAACTCTGCAAGCAAGTCTTCCTGATTTTCAAACAATTTTGCCACTTGATTATAAACCTCATGTTCCGTAAGGTGTTTTGATGTAGCTCCATCCTTTGAATTGCGCTGTTCCTTTTGGTATGTATGAAGAATTTCCAAGAATTGTTTGTATTTATCTGGCTGAGTGTGGAAGCGATTCTGTAAGCAGAAGATACGTTTCAAATTCCATTTGTTTTGTCTTTTTCTTATAACCAGCAGTTTCTTTAAAGTTGTTTGTTTTACCTTGATCTTGTTGACGTATGTAATTGCGTGATTAAATTCAACCGGCTGGCTTTGCAATGTGGGAAAAGCATTTTGCACAAATGGAGATGCCAATGAGTGAGTAAAAGCTGTCGCACCAACTGCTTCAAAAGTATTTCCACTGGAAGGAAGCGATGGCGGTCGTACTGGTGACAGCGCACGGCTATTAGTAATTGTGACGTTACTTACAGGCTGCACAGTTGTACTAACGTTTCCACCAACGCCAACATATTGACCAGCAGGAACCCTAGAGAATTCAAAATGGATTTTAAAACTTCAATCTAGAAAGCTTTGTCTTCATTTCCATAAGCGATAAAACGAATTCAAAAGACATTTCTTTGAAAATAGATGGTTTAATAGGTAACGCTTATATAACTTAGAAGTATTTTGTGTTTAAAGGTACCCTGGATGTGTTGTATGAGTAACTGTTGACCTGACAGGTATACTAGGAGCTGGGTGTTGTTGAACCAGACTTGTGGAAGAGTGTTGGTTGAGCAGACCTGCAGTGTGGACAGTAGTGACTTTGTAATTTATTCCGTGTTGTATGGAGCCCTGTAAATAAACATTTATATTTAGTTTCTGAAGCAAGCTGAAGTATCATAGAATGTTATAATGGGAAACTGATTACCTGGTCGTTCATTTGAACTTCAATTTTATATCCAGGAGGAAGGAAAGTATTAAATCCCATAATTAGCTCAGGATGACCGCGAAACAAATGTGATACTCGGCTAATTACTCCTGGGGTATCAATACTAATGAAAGAAGACAATAACCAATTAAATACAGTTCAAATTCTGCAATAATTCCAGCCAACCACTTGTTTACCTTTGCGACTTGAATTCCTTCATGATGTCCAGAAAATCGTTATAGACTTGTGGTTGGTTACCAAATTTATATTTAACCTGGTCCAAATAATTAAGGGCGTCTTCCACCTTGAGCCGTTGCTGTTTAATAAAAAATATTAAATTAGGATCCAAATTTGGGGCTACAATACAAATTTTGCATGCTAAAAACTTTTGTACCTCGGCTTGACCAGAACCATGTCCATCAGAAGACCCTCCAACAACTCCCTGGTCAACAGTTCCACCAGCAGCAATATTATTAGTAACGTGAATCGAAACAGGAATCCCTTCATCTCCGCTATCTTGGCTGCACACATTTGAAGCATTAATGCTCCCCGTGGAAACGACATAACTTTGGGTAGTAGGTGCCTGTAAAATGGACTGATGAAATCATTCTGTTTTCAAAAACTAACCCCAGTCCTAGCATTTATCAAATCTGTTTGGACCACTTACCTGTTGCGGAATTTTAGTGAGATTCGCCTGTATTGGGGTTCCAAGTGGTGACTGATACGGTATAACTCCTCCATGACTTCCACCTCCTGCTGTAGATCCTCCAGTCACTGTGAGTCCTGAGATACTCTGAGAACCTGCCGGGAGCACGGTTCCCCCAGAGACCAACAAAGGAGGACCACCCGTTCCAATAACAAAGTTTTGAGGTGATGCCTGGAAAATGAATTGGACATGATTATCATTATTACCTTATTGAACACCGAGAGCGAATAGATTAAATTAGGAACTTTACCGTATTGAAATTTACCTTCGGGAGACATTGTTGAATGCTTGGTCCACCAATTCCAGATCCTGCATAATGAATACTCACTGGTCCATGAATTGCGGACGCTCCTGTGGAACTTGCTGGTGTCAATCCTCCAAGTCCAGATGCTACTGTAGGCAGCACACTGGTACTGGACACAATTAAAGGAGTAGTTATTCCTCCTTGAGGAACCTGAGAGTGCAACTGTTGAGGTCCAGGGCCGGGAGATGCGATAGTTAATGTGATGGTTTTATCCGGCACATGCCCTGGATTAACTGGTGGATCTATTAAATGTTCAAAGTAAATAGTAAATTACACACTTAGCTCTACGATATTTTTAAACCAATTCGTTAAGGTTGATGTACACCAAAGTTCCTAAGTATATGTTATGAATTGTGAATAGTCGGATTTTTAATTCAAAACTCAAAATATTTTGAGGATATTCCAACTCTACATAGACAATTGATAAATGACTACTAGGTTCCTTTCCTTGTCGAATCGCACCCTTAGTCCTCAGCGCTTTGTGACCTGAAGCCGTGCAATAAGCTTGACTATTTTAAGGCTTTGAATTTCCATTAATTTATTGCTTTGTGCCAATATCGACATTGGTTTCAACTATTCTTTCCAGAAATGCAACCATAAAAATGTGCTTCCTTCCATTCCAATTTAAACACTGCGAACGATTCAATCCGTTCGTTCATCATTTATTTGTGTAGTAGACTTCAAGGAAAAGTGCAAAAATTTTAATTGCTAACACCTGATCTATTCATGTAACACAAGTTACTATTCCAAAACTGATTATGGAGGACACTTCGCGAAGCGACGTTGACGTTGTCCGCGCTCGGGAGTCTCTTGGACATGTCGACGTGCTTTAGCTTTAGCTTGTGAGTGAGTGAGTACTAAAAATGAAAAATGTTTGGCCAGTGACTTTTGCGCCCAACAATTACGATCAGCTGTTATGCAAATGGCGGCTTGATAGTAACAAACAACTGAGTCTTCTGTTTTCTCTTCGCAATTGCAAAATGCCAATTGTTTTTGTTTTGATTTGGAACGTATTCGTATTATTGTTGTTGTTGAAATCATCTCTTCTTTTTATACATTTTTGCTTGTCAGTAGCTATTGTGCGCTGTGTTTTGTAGTTATGTGTTCCCATTATCTAGCTGGTGTCGGCATTAAGAATAACATGGCACACAGTTGATGTTTGTTATTAACAACAAACGGGAGTTTGTTAAAACGAATTCAAGTGGAAGTGGGCAATGCGTATTTTGGTGAAGAATATGGAAATTAGACCTTAAACTATCCGTTGTTTTTTTTTGTTTTGTTTACATACCTTTCATTGTGATGTCCTTAAAGTTCTTCCCTTCTAAAAATCAGTATTCTGCAGAGAAAGGAAATAATTAGGACTTTATATACAGTGGTCGTTGAAATAAACTTCAGTGTCGTTTACCACACGTACATAATTGAAATCATTCCACATTCAAATATACTCCTTGCTTTTACATGGTGTTTTTTCTGTTAAAATATCATCCCTCGTGGAATATTTGATTTGTTGTTACTTGATTTAAACACACACTTCTTAACGCCTCTTTGTAATCCGGGGAACTTTGTATTCTTGCACAACAAAAATCCTAAAACAAACCTTTCAAGTTCAGAACTTGTGGAACTTGGTTTCCACAAATAATTTTGTTTTGTAGCAGTTGAATTTGTATGCAAATGATGTTTAAATGCGACCAGGGAAAAATAATAGCAGATTAAAAGATTCCACTAATTTTTTCCTCTGTTTTATTTGAACCTTCTCGCAAAAACAAATCTCCATCTGTGAGTTTTGTTGTATGGATGCTCATAATACATAATCGAGGGTGCATTTACTTATCGTAGAGGCGAAAAACAAGCATTTTTAATACACTTTCATGCACCATGCTCAGGATAGATGAAAACACTGTGTTTGAGAATTGGGGACGCCCAGTATGGTACAAAACCCCTTTTTTCTCGTTCGCTCCACACTGTGGATACGTATATTCAACAAACCGCGCATTCACTCATAAGTTTTACAAGCACTTTTCATACAATACGAAAAAAACAGCTACGAGCGTCTGTTTTTTACGTAGTGTTCCATAGCAGCGTCACCAGATTGAAATTCTGGCCGTAAGTTCAACTACACAGCATTTCAGTTCGTAAGGAGGGGTAATGGACAATGCTTTGAACCACTCTGGCGAGTGTGAGTCATGTGGGACATTTTATAGGAACATGTGTGAGCAGACCCTCGTGTGACTTGCAGATTGTTTTGTATGAACGCTCCTTTGGATTCAGTTTTCTTAGGAATGTTCTCTTTCTGTATTGAAGAAAGTTTGTTGAAAAGGTTCATAATCAAATGATGTCACGTCATGGGAAGAGAGCCCTTTGAACTGAAGAATTGTCCTAAAGAACTTAGCGAGAAGGTTTCATAAATGACGACGATCATAATGAGTTTAACTGATGCCTGCAGGAACTAGGGGTCAGACTTGAAGCGTTAGGACTCAGGCACTGCTGCTCCTGTTGTTATTTCACGTCATACATCTATATGACTCCGATGGAAAAGGAGCGAACGTGAAAGGGTGAAGAATGCATGCTGAACAGGTAGGTCTTGAATGCTCGTGGTTTTTTTTCTTCGAAAGATAAGCGCTTCTTGCCACTATTGGGGTAAGGGAATACCCAGGAGAAACGGCATTCACGTGTGATTGTATTTTGAAAGAGTTTCTGAGTATAAATGGTTATTGGTTTTATATTTTATAATATAAATAATATTTTAAGCACGGTTACAAAATAAAGAAAAAAAGACAGTTTGACTATATAAATGAAAAATGTTTTGTTCATTTTCGTTTACGCTGATTTTTCTCTGGAATTTGTGGATGCGTCGATGATTTGTTGTTTACCAGAGTCATCGTCGATGTGATCGATTAAGGCTGTATAAATGTTTAGTTTCACACAGGCCTCTTCAATTGCGTTCACGATAGAGTCTATCTCGGGATAGGTGAGGAGCCTGTTCATACAAAGGCGAATGCTCGGAAGGGGAACGATGTGTTCCTTGTCGAGAAAGTTTGGTTGGGTGAGGGCAATCTTAAAATGTTTTTTCACCTACAATAGAAAATCACCAATAACACAAGTCTTTTAGTTAGCTCATCATGCAACGGCTACAACTTAAAATATTGTATTTCTTACATAAATTATTATGTCGTCGAGAAGCCCACGTGTTACTTCACGAGGTATTAAGTGTGAATTTGTAAGATACAAATATTTAAGAGGAGATAACTCGTCCGAAGTAGAAAAGAAAATGCTTAGCTTGTTTTGAATCAATCTAGAAGATAATACAACAAATATTTATACTACTATTTGGGAGGAAAATCACTGGTGTTCTGTTATGACACTTGTAACAATTATGAATTTCCCTTTTCCTTACCCGTGTGTGTATTTACACTTGTCCTGCAAATCGTGAATGATTTCAGGGCTTTTTTCTATAATGTCGAGAGCCTGAATACCAGCTCCAGCTAGTAATGGCGGTAGGGATGCAGAAAAACAATATCCTACATAAAGCAAAAACATCATAAACGTTAGTGCACAATATACAGGGATTAAAAACGAAATTGGTTTAGTTGCTTATTCCTTTACCCAATCCAGATATTCTTTGATGATCAACGACAAAAGATGTTCCAACAATAAAGCCTCCAAATGAGGCCAAACCATGCTCCAGACTACCACTTATAAAGTCGATGTCTTTTACCTTGAAATTACATAAATAAATGTTTCATCATCCTTCAAAGAATTACAGTTGCTTATTAACCAGCTAACAATATTAAGCAACTGACTCACATCAACGCCTAGATGTTCTGTAATTCCCCGACCAGTTTGTCCAATGGCTGCAAAAGAAACTTGTTCATCAACAAAGAGACGGACTTTGTGCTGTCTGCAAATCGTTGCAATTTCATTTAAAGGACACATATCCCCAGTCTTCACATACAATCCTTCCACAACACAAAATCGACGAATTGTTTTCGCCTTTTTGGCATTCTGAAACAAAAGTTGCCCACCATTAGCCTTTACAAAATACTTCGGCATCTACACCGCCACTTGGGAGCCGACTTACTTTTAAGTCAATGGATCTTTGTTGTTCTAATTTCAGTTTTAAGTCTTCTGGGGAGTTGTGCTTGAAGTAAATAATATTACTTCGAGAAGCTTGAAGTCCACGTTGAATTGGAAAGTTAACTAGTTCATCCCTGTAACAACACAATAAGAGTTATTTCGCAATCAGACAAAATCTACGCCATTTGAACTTAAAATGATGTTCAAGAACTTACGCAAATATGATATCTCCAGCTTTAGCATATGATGGAATGGCACTTGCTACAGCGGCAAAACCGTAAGAGTACAAGGCAGTTTCTTCTAAGTTTAGAAAATCGGCAATTTTTTCTTCAAGTTTTAGATGCACATCTGGAAAATTGGAAGCATCACACAATGTAAGTTTCGTTGATTTCAATTTCCAAAGGCTAATAGTTGCTAGAATTCACATCATTATGCCAAGTTCTTACCAACA
>JAAXOA010000843.1:0-19037 GCA_036561885.1 Salina celebensis
AATACGTACCATATTAGCTTTTAAGAAGCCTCTTTCTTCAACGTTACAAGATGGTTGCAACAAAAGCGATTTAATAATTTATTCATTTGAAAATGTCAACCTACAAAAAGATGAGAAGTGTCCTGCGATAACATATTCGGAATTCATTCGACTAGTGTCAACACTCAAATTCAAATCTGTCATCGGTGAATTAAGTAGTAATGCAGAACGAGTCTACATCCGAGTGATTTTTACGCTATCAGTTATGAGTTCATTATGCAAGTCCATGGAGGTATCTTTTTACATCCATTTGCAAGTCATTCAGATATTTAAAGTTTACTCACTGGCACTTTTTTCATGAACAACTTATTTGTTAATGATTTTGCAAGTAGGTGCCATGTTCAATCTCTCTAAACGCTTTAGCACTATTGTCGAAATTTGCAAAAGAAGAACAAGCGTGTGCATAAAAGTGCAAGCCACATGGCTGCAGATGAAGCGACGAATTGTCTTTTTTACGTGGACATCCTTTTCATATTAAAAGCCCGAGCTGTCACAAAGTATTCAGCACATGAAAGCCTGCATAGAAAAAGTCCACCTATGAAATACCTACATTTATTGTTAAAAAAAACAAAAAGAAATATCACTCAACCAAATAGATTTGTCCTGTATGCTTCATGAAGCATCAAATAAGCAAATAAGGATATTATGGAAATGGCCATCATCGTCATTCCGAAAACGCAACCCAACCCACTTTTTTAAAACTTGGCTTACTTGTAATCACATTACATATCATTATTACCCAAGTTCATCTCACCGGTACATTACACTACGTATTATTAAAGTTTTTTTTTTCACGAGACAACCATGAAAGAATGCTAACCGACCAAGTGATTTAAAGATTTATTTTTGCCTGCTCTGTTTGCATGAAAGCGTATGTTTTTAATGCAAACCTATTATTTTGAAGCCTAGATTGAATTTAAGGAAGCCTACAAGTCATTTCGTATTGAGATAGGTTCATGAAAAACAGCGCTAAGCTCTCATTATGCAAAGGATCGGCCCAGATATGACTAATGCAGGTGCAAAAAAACTGGGATGTCATCTATGTGTAATTGATTTTGAAAAAGAAACTTGAATGCCACCCACGATTTCGAAGACTTGCTCTAATTATTCCGAGAATTTTTATTACCAAATGGCGGAGAGAAGGGGTTTTTCACCTCTATAAACTCGTGAAATTCATAAAAGATCTTGCTGGAAGAACATACAGATCTTGTTCGTGTGTATGGATGATGGTGTCATTACTATTTGTAATTTACTCAAGAAACCTTTACAAAAGGTTATGAGACCTGTAACTGCAAAAGAGTCATTATCAAATTACGAAAGGTCTCCGACCTATCATTATCTTACCGGCGAAGACGATAGATATGAGAGCATTCATTTTTGTAATTTTAATTACTTTTTTTGTGTGGTTGGGAACCTACAACCGGAAATTAGTACTATATAATATGTACGTTATAGTAAATAGTTCGCTGTACCCACAAATTTTTATGAAGGAACACACCTACAAACGGATATTATGCTTACGAACATATTTCCGAAAACGGAAAATGTCTAAAACACCAGGAAACGACCATTTTCAGTAAAAATGAAAATTAATGCGTGTACGAGAAAGGAAAACCTTTTCATATTTATGGTCTTCAGTTGACTTCCCATTTTGAACTTTTCATATCGTTATTACCATGAAAGAAGGCCCGTTTTTTTCAAAAATAGTAAATATTCAGCCTAACCTCACAAACTAAAAAGCACAAAAGACGGATAGATGGAATCTAAAGATATTGTAGTTCAAGTTAATTAGTTGGTTAAAATCCCATGTGCATAAAGTGACAAGTACATTAGAGTAGTTGTAATTATGAGACTATATGAGAAAGGAAAGGTTATTCTTCTTGTTATCTCAGTTCTTAACTTAATTATCGATCCTTTGGTACAGCTACTACTCATTAGACAGAGATGCATTGTTTCGTTCTCTGAGGTCCCTAACAGTACAAAAACACCTGTCAAATACTACAATCTCCTTTATCTACAAAACTGTGAACATTTTCATACGGACTACTTGAGATTTTGCATCATCGTGTATGGCACGAACTCAATATCATTAAAACATTCTAAATTGGACGAATATTTCGGTATTTCTTGATCTTCCTTGTTAATTAATCTTTTGCATGGTTCTTTGAAATCCTAAATTTATTAGCAGAGACACGGATTTGTCTCGGTTTTCCTTCTCACAATCTCGTGTAGCTAAGCATGGACTGAAAATTAACGACAAGAAAACAGTAATTAGACAGGTTCACTTGTCAAGATAAATATCTCCAGATGATATTGCAGTTTGATCTTTAATCACGATTACCCTCTTTTTTCTCACTGCACGGAAGGTTCTAAACTTGTGAGATGAGATTTTTTAAACAGTCATGTTATGCTATTTACGTATAACAGTACAAGCCATTTTTCTAAGGGAAAATATTATTACGAAAACGTCAAGAAAAGCAGCAGAGAGAAAACCACATTTGATATCATCATCAGCCAGAGAATGAGCTCAAGCATGCATGGACCTTGGGAAAAAAATATCTTCAGATTGACATTTTCAAAAAGTAGACAAGAAAGACTACCACACACTCCATCAACTTGTATTGTTGAACGATAATAAACTTGAAATTTCAATGTCATGAATGCGTACCGTTGGAATTTCGAAAGAAGCACAAGAGCCGTAAAAACGTTTATATCGTTTGATAGTTTTTGTTTGTTTACTGTGTTTTATAATATCAAAAGCATAAAATGGACAATATTTGACAGAATAGACATTTTATAGATTTGCCACGATTGTTCATACAAATTTTAATGAAGACTTCTGTGAAAATGAATAAAACTTAAGCATAAAATGTTGCAAACAACGACAAATAGTACGTGCCCACAATTATGATACAAATATACTCGTTTCTTTCCGACATGCGAACATAAAAGTATCAAATCCTGTGAACTACATTTGCATATTATTTGTTTTACCTTGAAAACCACCAACAAATCGCATCCTCACAATATTATAAAAAATTGGATGAATACCTACGTAATGTAATCGGGTCTCTTTAAAAACTAATGATGGGGCTTGGTCCAACCCAGTATCATTGTTGGAAAGCGCCATGAAACGAACTGGTTTTTTTATCCCTTTTTCTTTAACTGCAGTATCCATGACAATATTATTATACTTTTTAATAGACCCGGATCATGACCCCACGAACCTCAACTCAGAACCGAGTTTTAGTTCAGTGTGCTTTTGGCTTTGTAGTGTTTGCGGTGGCAGTGGTTTTATATTTACAAGTTTGTGAGAAAATAAACAAACTACAGTTTTTCTGGGCCACAATGTATCAACTGAAAAATGATATAATACCATATAATACAACTTTTCCAATGAAAATAGGCAGACAGTTCTATAGCCAGTTTTGCCCAGACACAGGGTCAGAAGATTTACGAAATGTAACATGATAACGATGATGAACAGGATGCCTGAAAAAAGCTCGTGAGTAGAATTGACAACGCTTGAGAAGTAGCCGAGGCACACTACCAGTTTAGCACTGAAATCAAGTAAGTTTAGGAATTAGGCGGTGCGCATATCATATGTGACAGGTAACTGTGCAAACCCCAGTAGCATTAATTACCAAACAAAGACTGGCAGTCATAACAAGAAGCCTAAAAACGAGATTGCAAGTGACAAAACAGTGACGTGTATTGACATTGATCACATAAATAAGATGAGGTAATATGACGTATATAACGCTATATAAAATTCTAACTCGACAAACTAAACAAGGTTGACGTTGATGCCAGCAGGGTTGATTGTATTCATTAAACTTCATTCTTTCCATTGTCGCCTCAAGTTGAAGGGTTATATGCAAAACTGACTAAACATTGCAACTGCAGACAACAAAATGCAGATATCTCTTGCCAAAATTGACTTGACGCAGACAACATTGATGCATTTGCTATCAAGACATTTCTTCGTCTTTATTATACCACTTTCATGCTGCTTTCCACACAGAGAAAATAGCTGGGAATTTAAGTTATGTTCCTCCTTTAGCTATCCAATCGACAAACAATTTTGCCGCAGAAGCCCTGAATTTGAAATTTCGCCTCATCTCCATTTTTGGTAATGCTTTTTAACAGTTATCAATGATAATAAAAGCATTGAGGATTGCGAAAAAGAGCAGACGAGGTGTTTGAACTTAGCTTCTGATTAAAGTAACGACAGTCCCTGGCGACATTTGCAGTTATGTCTTTCGTCGCCACATCGTTATACGTTTTTTCCTGACCAAACTGTTTTGTGAGAATTTGCGAGAAAAATTCATAAAAAAAACTCTACGCATTACACACGTATGCAAACTTGCTATATGATCCAAGTTCAAATTTGTTATCTCCACAAAAGATTTCACGTTTACTTAGCTCTCTTCTCACCAGGAATCTGATAAAAATGCTTCAACATGGCTCTCAATGTGGTTTACAACTGAACCAAGTGTTGAATACCTAACTAGCTACTCACCTATAAATAAACGGTAAAAAAAGATTCCACCAATCCATACCATATTTTATTCCTTAGGCTCTACATAGTTGTAATTTCTTTTATACTAAAAGAAAGGAAGTTGAAGAATTATCTGACTGTAAAAACAAAAAAAAAAAAAAGGAATCTGTAGCTATTCAGTGCACAGTACTCAAGATATTTTTATGTAACAATACTAGAGCATCTATCTGCCTCCATTTTTTGTTTTTAAGGGCATGTGTATGATCCCTATTACAATGAGGTTATAATAGTACAACTACTCACCTCTTTTGTTTTCTAGCTGTAGTTAGTTCTAGTCAAAACGGTATAGCTAACTTTTCGTTGTTCACGAAAATTACGTAGGAATGAAACATAGTAAACATCAATAGTGTGAAGAAAAAAAAATCCTTAATTTGTATCTATTTCATTCGTAATAATAACTAGATGCACTCAAGTCAAGATACATTTTTTCCCGAAAGCATGTATTCAAAATTCGCTTCATCACTATGTTTTCTTCAATTTTGCATGGCTTTCTGAACAAGGGCTAAACAACTGAGCAACGGTTTTCTTTGCAAACTCAATTTCCTCCTTTTCCTCCTTCATTATTTTATACACTAAGACAGTTTTTTTTTCAGTGATACAGTTGGGATATGGTGCAATCAAATTCGCAAAAAAAAAGTTTTCTTTCTACTTATCTTTTGTCGATATAAACGTAGAATTGTTTTGTCTGGAGGTCTTTTTTGTCGTTTCTTTTCTCTCACCCTCTCATGAGCAGAACGGTTATTTTTTTTCTTTCTTTCAAGGTAGATCTATTTGCTTTCTTCTGTGTTTTTATCATCATGAGAATAATTCTTATACAGTAAGTTAGATTTTCTGCTAAGAAAGAAGCCAGAATGAATGGACTAAAACGTTGAGTGAGCCAAACAAGTAAACCTATTATCATTATCACCACCTTGACTTCTGTACAAAAGTGTAGCAGTTAATTTTGGCAATGAGACGATGAGAAACGATTCTAATAGAAGATTTTGGTGGACGAACAAATAAATTTTAACAAGCTACAACTAAATGGTGACTGATACTTTTGAAAAGCTTATCAGCAACTATCACGCAACAAGATCGTAAAAATACTTGTATTTCGTGTACCTATTGTTTTACTGCCCCTGCTGGTGTTACTCATAGTGCAAGTTACACTACTTAATTTTCTTGATGCATTCTTTATTTCACCATTCTTGTTAAAAAGTACCATCTTCGGTTGATTTTCTCTGGGATCTCTTTGTCTGCAAATTCTTTCTTTTCTCCATTTCCCTGTGACTTAATTCCTTTTTTCCCGCAGGGTTTAAACCGTTTATTACAGACAAACTATAAAAATAGCCGCAGTCAAGTGCAGATGGGTTTTCAATACTATCTTACTTAATCTTTCCTGGTTACTTCCTTCAAACAGCATAACTTTGATGGCTGCATTACAATGAACCTACTCTTTATTTTTTAAATGTTACATACGCGTAATCGACTTTAATGTGGCTATTGT
Organism: Salina celebensis; assembly: GCA_036561885.1. NCBI lineage: Eukaryota > Metazoa > Arthropoda > Collembola > Entomobryomorpha > Paronellidae > Salina > Salina celebensis. Next base: position 6,087 of record JAAXOA010000843.1, read on the forward strand.
CAGTTAGCTGAGAGAGAAGTGAAAAGAAGAGCAGCAGGGAGTCATTCTGGACCTGACAGATACAGTTCTCAGAGGATAATAGATCAAAAGTGTATTTTGCACGTTAAGCATTTATTTTACAGTAACACATATGAAAATCTAGACACATGCGAGATTCCAAGCTTGATTTAGTGACAGATAAATTATCAGAGTTCGTAAAGGGATTACGTATTAGCATAGGCATCAAACTGATGGCAGTGGAGGTACATCTGTCGTCGGGTTTTATTATCGCAGAAGGCTCTCAAGACGATGTGAGAAGACAATATACAAACACCGATGAATAATCTGCGCTCACAATAAATATATATGCGTATAGAGATACATGCATTATAAATTATAGTGGCCAGTCATGCTATACAAAGATAATAATAGCGAAGACGATGATAATAATCATAGGAAGATTGAAACGTGCCGATTTAAAAGGTAATTACCAATAATAAAGTTTGCTTAGAATGATGATTTGAAATAAAAAATCATGCGCTTCTTGCTCAGGAGGGTTTGTCATTTGGACCATCCCCATCATCAACTCTTTGCAAAAGGCTTTATTATTTTGAGCCAAGTATTTTTTTATTTTCCTTCTTTCTTCTATGTCATGCCTACTTTGTTTGAAATAAACAGAATAATTCTTTATCTGTCATGTAAAATCAGATAAAAATTTAACTCACTGATTCGGCGAATCATTCACAATTCGTTTCCAACGTTGTAAACTTGTAATCATCGAATTAAGCATGGCATGTCAGTTTGCTACGTGTATTATATTCAATGACATGATATGTGCAACCAGTTAACTCACATTGTCTAAGAGAATGTACCACTGCAGTAAAAGTATATTTTATTAGTATTCATTCATTATTTCGTCTTCTTCAAGTTTCTTTTATTACAACAAAGCTTTCAACACAGAAACTAACATTTTTTACGAGACTTCGTTTATTCGCAATAGCATATTTTATATTGGTCGAACCGGCAAAACCTTCTGGATGTTAAACCTCTATTTTTACCTATCTAACTAAACTGTTAAAAGGGAAAATTCTACAAAGTTAACTGTTCTTTCAAAAAAAATCCCGATGCAAACGACAACTATAAATCGAAGAATCATTTCCGCTTCAAGTCTTGCATAATAGTAATACTTTTACTGTATGTAGTGGTTAGCTATAATGTTAATATTTTCCCACATTTATCTTCATATTATAAAACAATAGTCGAACTGGTCGAATTACTAAACTGTGCGGTTACACAAAGTCCAGTCATAGCGGTGGCAATTGTTTTACAAGTGTGTAAACCACATCACAAGAGCGGTCTGGCTATATCAACGTTTTCATAGCAATAGCAACTACTTTCACGTCAAGCGTGATTTTACTCATTCAAAATTTATCCAAGTCATCATTTAAAATCCCATGTACACACATAACTGCTTACAAATACTCACGCTCACTATCAATTTACTAGTATCATCTGATCCTTCCTGATTGACGCTTTTTTCTCCTGAACAACCGCTACTTATTTCTCGGTATTAATTAAAAAAGGACCTTCTATGAACTCACTCTTTTCTCTAAGACAACAATACCTAAAAACTAGCTTAGTTACTAAATTTCTTTCTTTTACTCGATGAAATGGCACAAAAAATCTCATCTGTACTGATATACCTGCTATGCGAGCACGTCATAATATTGGTTATATTTTCTTCTACATCTTCCTGATCGAAAATGCAAGTCATTAGATAACCGAACAAGACAAACCAACCAACTGTGATAAGATTTTTTTTTCTTGTCTTTTGTTTACGCGTCATTACACCCTTCTTTTTCCAAACCAAATATGTACATTAAATGTTTCAAGTGCAAGATTGAGAAAAAAATTTCTTCATAATCGACCACACAACTTCAGCAATCAATCTATCCGAAAAATACGCACTCATGCATTCATCAACAAAATGTTTCATAGCACCTTCAATGCTTACCGTGTATGCAGCATGTTTTTTTACACCGAAAAAAGTCTGTTCAGGTAAAAAAACATGAAGTGAAACAAGTGGCTTGTGCAAAACTGTTCTTATTGCATCAAGATTTCATTTCATATTTTCTGAGCACACCGGATAGCAGTTTTTAGAGTAATTCCTACAGGCGGATACTGAAACATTCATAACAGTAAATTGAAAACTACTTCCCCCTTTCATCTTGCCATAACTAGGGGACCAAGTACTTTTGTCGCTCAAGTACCGTCGTTCCATCAAAAAACAGAATCAGTCATCGTTCATTAGAATCAGTGCAAAAAATGAATATTAGGCTTAACAAGAGGTCAGTCAAACCAGAAGAGAGGCCAATGAGAAAGGCCATTTGTATAAAACTCAACTATCTCAACGTGACATCCGTAATAGCAAAAGCATGAAACCTGTGAGAGATATTTTTTTCTCTGTACTTTCGGTAGTGTGATTTACTTCACGCTATAATTTGATAATGAAATATTGCCTGTTTCTTTTTCTTGAATGCAACAGCTGCATAATACATCCTTTCTTGAGGAATATTGAAAAAATCAATGGATCCCTGCATTATTACAGGCCACGATTCCTCCGAAATTGCTCAAAACTTCCGAGTTAAATACGTAGTAGGTATAAACTGTAAAACAGGATTTTCAATCATGAATTATAATATAACTTCCATTCACTTGTAGTTTCTTCAGAAGATCATCATGCTTCGGAGGTTACAAATAAAGTTTAAAAAACAGCGCTCACACAATTGTATTGAAAGGCAACCAGAAAATGATGAGCTTAACAAGACAAGGCAAAAAAATATGAAGTGCAGTGGGCAAAACGGGGTATCATGCTCACCATAATAATGAAAAATGTGCATTGCGTGGATGTAGGTAGTTAGTGCCCGTGATATATAGCAGATTCGGATATCCATGTTATAGTAACAATACAATTTAGTAATGGACAGCGATGGTCTGTTTGGCGTCGACAGAAGAACCGGCGAATAGAGTGGCATGGTAAATTACACGTATATATTTCTTTCCTGTCTTCCCAAGCGATAATAGTGTAATATTGTTATTATTATTATTGTGTGCTCTCACCAACAACGTCCAAAACCATAAACCATTTCGAATAAAATCTAACGGATGATTTATAATTATTTTTTGTCCCGCTTGATACCCATTACAAGAAGGAGCAGCAAAGGCTGAGAAGGTGGAGGTAGAAGAAAAAAATGCAACCGAAAAAATATAAGTGCAGTTGTACTACATTTAGGAAGATGATGTTGTGTAAGTGAGTTTAAAACAAAAAAAAAATCTTACGTGTGAGGGAGGAACTGCATCGTGATGTTACGTAAATAATTTGAGGATATAGCGCAAAACAATCAGGGATATGTTTCAGACGCATTTTTTTTCTCTGCCTCTAGCGCATTAGCAGAGATCTTTCACAAGTAGGCTGACAGATTTTTTTTCGCGGTGCTATTTTACAAGTACTTAGTACTTTTTACAAACCTTTTTTTGAAGAATGACTACAGTAAGACCTGAAGGAATCTGAAGATTTTTTTTCTATGATGTGAAAAGGAGGCTTGGTTTGATGATAGGTTTTCATTTTTTGAAGTGTTGGTACGTGTGGACGTAACCAAATCATGCTAGAGGGAAATATGCAGTAATAACAATAATGACTAGTAGCATATCACCGGAATCGTTGACGGTAGCAATATGATTACCCATTTCAGCGTAACATGAATATAATATTTGGTAATGAAATGTTTTGATCATTACGGAACATGTTAAAGGGAAACAAAACAATGTGAGGTCTACCAGAATGTGCTTTCTTCCCGAGAATTTGAAAGATTAATGGGAAAATCATACCGAAAGACCGGGTACAGTGTTATTCAGCTTTCTTCGTTGGTTTGCTGATGTAGAGGGCATCAAACTTGACGTGGACATAAGTCACGTCTGGTATCGGCAGGCTACCATTATGAAGTAGAGAAAATTTTCATTGTGACCATATTTTCCATACTTTATACTTCACGGTTAAATGAATAAGTTATGCTTCCTATATATAAACACCTCCTAATTAGGATACTGTATGTGCACACAGAGCCCACCCACCATTATGTTTACCCATCAGTCCTGTTTAAGGTCAGGAAAAAGTATGTAAATATGAATTATGTCACGTCATTATTGTAGACTAGGAAGAAAATTTATTGTGCAATCGTTTGTCTTTGCTGGCTTATCATGTATGAAAAAAGTTGCGATGACACAAGCCCTAATTAGCAAAAAGATGACACTAATCAGAATGAATCGTTTGTATAGGGTTAGTTAGAAAACACCCATTTCAGGTGAGCTCTTTAACAAGTGGTTTAAAAGTAGGCTAATCAGTCACACGGTCACAATCCTCCTGTGTAGTAGTATGCACAAGGATAAACTTTCAGCAAGTCAGTAAAAGTCTCATTTGCATATCTGCATTTTTATGCGCATAAATTTTGACTTAGGGAGTAAATGTTACGTTTCTTACAAGCTTGATATGAACAAGTAACAAAGGAAGGAAGTTCTGTCAGCGATAGTCGGGAATCATCGTACCCCTTGCTTCATAATAACCTCATATAAGCTTTGTACAAGAAAGAAAACAATTACAAAGGTGACGCATGATCCTTTTCACTCAGTTAATAGGTTGGAAACGCAAAATCACGCATGACTATTAAAATTACTTCATTAATCGTCAATACTAAAAAAACCTGCCTGAGCTACGAGGATTCCGGTTATAATCATAAGATGCCATGGATTCATGGAGGTTGCTTAGGCAAAATGTTTCAAACCCGACACATAAACATGAAAATAGCATACAAGCCACCCCCATTTCCGTTGATTCATACTGAAATGTAGGTATTAAAATAATTTGACCGGGTAACCATAAAATAGCTATGTTACCGACGAGATTTAAGTTTTATGCGGATTTTTCAGTTCTTCGCATTATACCAACTGCATTTAGCGAGAAAACGGGTATTTACGATTTGTCCTAAATGCGTCTGGTCTTAGAGTTTACACATCGACAACCACACGACTATCATTATTCCGGTTAAAGTTCATCCAATAAATCACAATGTTCAAACCAAGTCAATAGAACTAAACCATTAGGTGATACGCGTGGTTCTCCCCGAAAAAATTTAATGACGACACAAGCACCAAAATGTGATAGTTACGATAGCAAACAGTTTTGTTTGTATGTTTTGCATGTAAAACACTAAAAACTGTTACGGTATGTTGTATAACTGTCTCAAACAATTATGCAGTTTTTCTCCTAAAATGTGGAAAATACTTGGCTAGTCGTAAAAAGAAAGACCTAAACCATGTAGCAAAACCATTCATTTTTAATACGTCATTTTTATTATAAACTTCATCGTTTAACCTTTGTGTACATAGTAGAAGGAAGGAGACGGTCATGGCCTGCTCTAGTTTTGTAATTGTTAGTCTTCATCAAGAATTTTATCCGCACATATCTTTTATATCTGCAACAACATTTCTACATTTTTTTTTGCTAAAAATGCATTCTTAAAATATGCTAAGATTAAGCGGAAAATATACAGATAACTAAACAAATTTCCTGTTTTTCCGATATAATTCTGCACAGTACGTACTAATAAAACCGCTGAGATTTAACCTGTTTTCCTTGAGTTGTTTGCTGTTGTGTCCGTATTTAATAGTAAGTAATGGATATAACTCAGTAGTTTTCTCAGTTTATGTGATTTAAAGAAATCATAAAAAGATAATAAGGCTTATTGCACCACATCTTCAACTAAGTATTAGGTATATTTCTAGGTAACGTAAGCTACCGCTCTAGTGCTCATACAATCACAACGAAAAAATACCAGACAATCCAATTTGCACTGCAATTCATTATACTAAAGGGATGCTGTGTTTTATGTCTTACATATCTTCAGATTAACCCTAACAATATTAAGGACAAGAATTTTAAGAGTGTATTACAGTTAAAGTTTTTGCATCAAATTCTTATTTAATATTACTGTTTTACGAAACAAAATGTTCTTCGAATTGTGAGCAGGTTTAAAAAGATAATTTTAGTTTATCGTTAATATTTTTTAAAAAACTATAATGAAAGAAAAAACTTGGTGATAACAATTCCATGGTCTACAAGTCTAGGTCTTGCGTTAAACTGAATGAGAGTTCAACTTTGTTTGTTTTCTACGAGTAATTTTGTGTACCACATTGTATTACACTAGGTTCAAAGAGAATTAAATGATATTTTAAAAAGAAGTACACATTATTACTACACCCCTGTCTTCTTAACCTGCTTTTCTGGTACTTTATTAATAGCCGTATCATTATAAAACGAAAGGTGAGAAAGGCAGTAAGCCGTGCATGCGTGCGTGGGGTTACGATTAAAAAAAGTAGTCTTGTGTTTTTTTGCCCACGCTGATACGGTGTGAAGATTTTAATACGATGAAATAACAAAAAAAACACCGTTTTCGGTGGACAAGCTCTAGTTACTTTTATACCCCTTTTTTATTACAAAGATAGAATGCAGCCAGGCAGGTTAATAAAAACTGTCTTACGCTGAAATAAATGACGCATGCTTGAACCTCATCCTCCTCGTTGCGTAGCATGAAAAACAAAACTAAGGCAAAAAATAAAGACACTTAGTTTGGATGGTAATTAACAACCAATAAATTAATGACGCGTATTAATTAACGGTCATAAACGTGAAATGTGCTGTGTGACATTAAAGAAACTGTGCAAGCTCTAAAATTCAACTAAGGTTGGGTCATACGACGACACAAAGTCATGATTGTAAGAACATTGTAATTGCATGAATACAAGAAATCTCTATCCGAAACGAGTAAAAACTGTATTCTAATATTTCTTTTATGAAAACGTGTGAAAAATAGTTTCTGACGTATCTCTTACATGCCTCAACGCGTTTACCGACTTTCTTCGGAAGAATTGCTGTAGATTTTGCGCATAAAGATTCTTTGTAGCATAAAAGTCCTATAAGGCCAAATGGATTGGGAGAGGCACATCTGTACAAATTGTTTTGTTCCTGTAAACTCAGTTTTTATATCTACCGACCCATGAGACAATACTATAATTGCGTTTAGCATGCAATCGAAATCGAAAACAGTAGAGAGCGATATTTATAGGGTGAGGTGATGTGAATTGTCGTGTGACTTGCCTGGTTATTTACCGTTTTTCACGGAGATGCGCTGCAAGAAACGGTTTCTAAAAAGGATTACGCATGGCACTCCAATAAGTATTTTTTTTACTTTAAACTTCGCAAAGTTTATGTCTTATGTCGTTCAAGGCGTCGCGTTGAGACTTTTTGCACAAATATCAAGTTATTTTCACTTTTACTTGCATACACAGTAGAATCTCACGTGCAGAGGGCTGCGAATAACGTTCTTTAATGGTGATATGCCTCATGAGAGAAGAGCTCAAGCAAAATGCACCCACGCTCTCTCATCGGAAAACGGAAAGAGCACGTATTTAAGTTCCGTTGCTTCTTGTATTTCCCGTATTTCCTATACGTGATCTCTTAGCAAGACCTTGTCGGCAGCTCCTACATGATTTTAGGATAACTCTACACCAATGTCGATATGTATCAATCAGTGTAGCCCTCCGTGTAACCGGAATTCAAAGTGCATTTGTAAGTATTCTGTGTAAGATGCAATGTAGTAGTGTAAAATATAGCTTTGAGCTTAAATATGAAAGAAAACTGGGAGCGTTGTTATTACTTCAATATGCCTGCAACAGGTAGCGATTTAATTTTAGCTTGTACTATGTATAAAAATCCGCAAAAGCAGATGCTTTTCGCATCCATTGTTGCATACCCTTGGTTGGATAAGATCTAACATTGCAGATATGAGGAAATGTATTTGAGTTAAAAACAAAAGCCTTTAAAAAGCAAAATGGTCAAAGTCCGACCTAATTCTTTTCTCTAGAAAAAACGAAGGATTTCTAGATAGGTAGTGTGCTTGCATGCAAATACTTGGTGTTGCTAGTTGCTGCTACAGTTAGCGTTTTAAGACTACATTCAGAAGGGATCACACACAGCACTGAATACAGAGGTGTTTCTTTTCTGAACGAATTCTAAGGAGGAAAGAAAGGAGCATTCAGTGAAAGAATAGACAAAGTTCTGAAAGGGTTCTTGTTCAATAACTCTTCTGAAGTTGCTCAACTTTTTGAACAGTGATAGCAAGTGGTTGTAATATGTTTTTGTGTTTTATACTGAACTGTCACATATTGTGGTGATTTTGTACAAAAAAGTGTTTCTAGTCGGATTCACCGCTGAATCTTTCATTTATATCGCGTTTGTCATGAAATTCCTTTACCTTCTTGGAGTGCGCGTGAATTAGTGAGCATTTCACGAGGTGTCACGCATTCTTTGTCAACCACAGGAAAGCAATTCTTTCTCTGTGCTGCACTGCACGTTTATTTCGTGGAATTTACAAACGTCTGCTCAAGGTAGTAACTGAATTCTCGGCTAAACCTATTTGAAGGACAGATAACAACAAGAATTCATTTTGGCGCGGATACATTAAAGTAATTCTGGTCATAAATGTAAATTTAAGTGCTTGAGATACTTTTTACATGTCATATCAAGATCGTTGGACATCTAAGGATATCTTTATTCAAATGTTCGTTTTTACCGCAACAAGAAAGTGAACATCTCCTTTAATAGAAGCCGCATTTTTTGCGTTTTGAGCGATACACTTTAAGAGTAAAACGGTCCACTCAATAAAATAGAACATAAACCGTAAATATTAATATTCAAATCGGTTGATAAGATTCAGGAAGCAAAGCATACAATGATTCAGAAACAACACAATCCGGCGTGGTTTTTAGGGCAACGATTTCTTGAATTGAATGTGTTCGTCTGAAACATTGATTTTCATTGTGAACTTTTTTTATGCAAACACTTGTCGGAAATTCACATGCCAAAATTAAGAAGTGAATACATCCTCTCCTAATGACAAGAATCATGTTATAACTTTTGTATGAGTTTTATGATGCCTGTTTGTGCAAATCCAGCAGCGAAGTAGTCTAAAGTCATCCGATCCAAATCCAAAAGGATCATTCTATCATTCAGGGTTTAATTTATGTTTTTGTAAATTTCCCGTTAGAAAAGAAGATGCAACATAGTTAGAGTAGTTTATCCTCAACTGTTGGCATGTGCTTCTTTTGATTGTCAAACCACAGGGCATCTTTTAGGAAGCAGTATTTGTCACGTTTTTGTTGTTGGAACTCTTTACATTCCTTCGAGAACGCTGTATGTTGACAAAAAAGAGTTGAAGGGCAGACATCATCAGAGTCGCATTAAGCTTCATCATTATGTCACGTCATTACCCACTAATAACCACGACATCACAGTTCTACGCTGACCATATCTAATCCGAATCTGAGTGTGTCCCATTGAAGAAAAAGTTGACGACGATGTGAGCCGGAAAATAAGAACATGAGAAAGAGAATGCGTAATGAAACAAAGCTTTTTTTAGCGAAACATCCTGCATTGTTGTAAAAAAATCTGTGGTCCATGCTTACTGACTTTTAAACGTCAGACACAAAAAAACCTAAGCAGACATCTTTTCCTTGTGGTAGTCGTTAGTCATTGTAAACGAAAAAATTACTTATTGTTAGCAGTGGGTATCGTAAAATGAATACGTCAAAGTTGTACCACAATCCACTCTACCATATCAGCTTGATTCTCATAGCATTTTTTTGAAAGTTGGTCATGTTTTACGGGCTATGTCCTGAATTTCTGTTGCACAATTACTCTGCCTACATTAATGTAAACGAATTAGCACGCATAGCGTTCCCATTACCATTTTAAACTGAAAATTCATAATATTTTTATAGCTTTAAAAGATGCATTACATAAAACGTTTTAATCCTTGATCCGAAATTAATACCTCGCTAAGTTGTTAGAAGCTAACGGATACAGTTGTGGAAAAATGCGTTGGGGTGATTGAATCTTGATAATTGAACCAATTTATCATGGAGTTGTTTCACACGCAAAGGCAAAAATGACAAATACCCATGCCCGGAGAGCAAACAAGCTAAAAAAAATCTTTTCCAACTCTTACGATTCTGCTTTGTCATAGTTTGATATTCAAACTGTCATGGTTGATCAGTGCAAACATGTTGTTGGGACGGCTTGCGATATCATCTCATTTTTGGCTGTTTTTTAAAATGTAAACTGAAAGCACGAAGAAAATAGTTTGGGAGGTCTATCCCCCTCTGAATAGAGCTTTTAATTAAAGTTTGTTACTGAATGAATTTCGTGTGGCCAAAGCTTCAAATTATGAATGCGCCTGGTATTCAAATTCCCAAGCATAAACTTACGAAAGAAAATTGATTTTTATCGTAAAATTATATTTTCGGTACGTGATTTAATGTAAGTTTCCCTGTGACGTTTTCTTTTAAAAGCTTTTTCGCTTCCACTTTTCAAGAATTCATTTGAAAGTTTGATACAAGTATTTCTCATGATGTTTTTCCTTTTATAGGAGAAAATCCTTGCAAGGACTTATCAGAGTATATTGACATCTTGATTGTAGGTTGTTGACATCGAATCTGAATTACGACAGGTTTATATCAAAAGAAGTATGGAGTGTTTCCTCACTGGTTGCGCACACGACTTATTTTTGAACAAAACACGGCTTAGACATCTTTTTATTCTTGTGTGACGGCTGTCGTTTTCAAATCAAGTAACACGCTGCCAAAATCTTTGTCACCTTCTTTTATAAAAATATTAAAATCCGGAAGAACTTAACTTCAATCACTCTTCGAGGACTGTGACATATTATTGTGTGCAAATCGGATCGTGCCTAGTGTCTAAGCTGAACGTGCTAAATGCAAATTACTCAAACTCATTTCACTGTATCATTTTGTATCTTCGTTTTCTGTGAGAATTGTATTCGTGATTACGACCATTTAGTATTTTCAACTTTTTGCGACACATCAACCTATGCCTAGATGAGAAAAAAATAAAATTCACTTTCCATATTTCAAAGGTTCATCCAACGTATGAATCTCTATCATACTTGGTACTGTGTCTTTCCAGAGAAAGCATGAGCTATGAAAGTTTGTTTCATATGAGATTTGCCTTGAATGAATTCAAAAAATGATTGACACTGATTGAATGCATACTCGTTTATAACACTTTACTTATGTATTTTCTCCCATTCTGTATCGACATGCATATATTTAATAGATTTCTTTTAATTTTGCAGATGACTTCGACGAGAAGTTTACTAAACCTGGCCTTATTTTGCTGGGTTGGAGTGACAGCAGTACACGGTAAGAAAGACGGAGATTTTTTATCAATTTAAATTTTACAGTTTTTAGCCCTAAGGTTCGACAATGAAAAACTCAGATTTAGTACTTATTAATTAAAAATATAAAATATCATGATAACTCACAGGAAGTAGCTTTTTGCTCGTTAACAAACATATACAACAACAGGCATTGTAGCTAGTTAAATACAAACAAACATTTTCATGGGGTATCCATTTCACATTTTTTTCCGTCACACACGTCTTCTTTCAATTATCCTTGATTGCACGTTCATTCAAACAGAATTCATGCATTCAGATGACCAGCATTTATGCTTTTGCATTGGCACGATAGATTTTGCTCTTAATTTTGCACCGTTGACCATGTGTGTATATCTATCACAATTACAGAATTATTTTTTGCTTAAAATTCCAGTTAGTTATTCATGGTGAGGTCCAAAATATTTTATCAATCAAAATCCGTATAGATTTTTTCATGCACTCAATTTTTCATAAGTTTTAACAATTTTTAATTGTCCTGAACAAGGATGCCATGTAATCAGGAACATGTTAACAAAGGCATTTGGGTTGTGAACCAGCCAGTACTTAATTGTTATCGAGGCAAAAACATTTTGAAAAGATAGCTTTCTCCTACAGTAAAGCACCGGGGCATTTTGTAACTTTTATGTATCCACCAAATAAAAGTACAGTTAGTTACCGCTTCTAATCAATTTTTCGCACAAAAAACTAATTTCAGTATTAATGTAAAAAAGATATGTGACTATTACATTGTTTTCTAAATACACGCCCATAAACCACCAAAATACCATTCTCTTCCTCTCTTTCAAGTCACAACTTTGTACTATGCACTTAATGCACCATAAAATTAAAAGTACTTTTTACCACATACCAACAGAACAGTACAAAGTACATTAAAAACATTATACTGAAAAGACAGCATGAACGAACAACGAAACACAATGTTAAATGTATTTAACATGAAAAAAACCTTATTGTGTCAAAACTACAATCAATGGAATACATACACTAAACCGGGATTTCATTTTTTGTTGTTTTTTTGTTTTCTTCGAACGCTTTGTGATTACTACCCAATTGACCGTCATCTATAACTCACCGTGTGGGTGTTATTTTTTCTTGGATGATCGCATCCATCATACGCGACTGACTTTGACTTGCCTAACAACCAAACAACTCACTGCCAATACGAAATGTTTTTCAATTTTTTTGCGAAAAAAAATATTCACCGCGCTTACATGCTAACGAACGAACGGGATTCAATAGGACTTTCAGTGCAACAAGAACAAGTCAAAGCCAAAGCCTATCCACTTAGATCAAGTAATTTGAATTTAGTACTCATTCAACTTTTATCAACGTAGGACAGCTTTACCGCTTGCTTTTTCTACTTACAACTTTCTCCAACTTTTTATAGTAGTACTAAATGAGGCCTGTTAATTTTTAATGGAAACTTGGAGTCTTGCTCATAAGTAAAAAGTAAAATTAAGTTTAACTAATTTTCTTAACTTTAGTACTATTACTATGAGTTGAAAACGTACTGGTTTTGACTAAAAGTTTGGTTTAAAATCGTTTTACTATTGACTCCTTCGTATGACTAACAATTTTGGACTTTTTGGTACTATTGGACTTG
>JAAXOA010000844.1:0-19035 GCA_036561885.1 Salina celebensis
CGCTGGGAGTATTTTCAAAAAGGCATGACAGTTTCAAAATCAAGATCGCCAGTAAAAGACTGTCAGAAGCAGCAGACCGTCTCCAGAAATGGATCGCGAATCATGAGGGAACTGAGCTATGGGAAGTGATTGGGCGGGGTCCGGATACAACGAGTAAAGACAAGATTTTAGATTGGCAAAAGTGCTGGGACAGAATTCACGAACTTAGCAAAACTTGATTTGGACTATTCCGGTCGGCACACTTATGCTTATGAATGAACCCATCTTCACACAGAAATTCATTCCTTTCAAATTTTCACTTTCAGAGATCTGTATTTTAATATTTTATTTTTGTTCACCAAATCTGACAAGCCTATAATGAATAACAATGAATGAATGATTAACAATATAAACTATACAATTTGATTACTTATCACTTCAACTTACACAAAGTAGTAATTAAACGTAACAAGTAGTATTAAGCCGGAGAAACTCATGAGTCGAAAGTAAATCAGAAATTAAAGTAGCATGCATGTTAATAACTTGTTTAATATATTTACGAGTCTAGATTAGAGGTATTTTTAACAACGATTTATCTTACTTGATAAAGAACATTAATTGTAATTTTAGTTTAACATCAGCATGTTTATAATGCTTGGTGACTCATATCTCAGGTATACATCTTAAGAAGTTTGTTTCCGAACCAAACTAATTAATGACAAACGTACACATCTTGGGCTCTGTTTGTTAGAATTTGCTCTTGGAGTATTAGTTTATATTTCTACATCTGAATGTTACAATTCAGCAATGCCTGAAGACAAAATGAAAATATTTATTGGTCATTGTCATTAACCTTATCTTATCTAATTTCGCATTTCAATCGCATTTGATTCGGTTTCATAAAACCTCAACCTGACATTACATACCTAAGACATTACATTACATAATAACTTGATAATTGAACTTGACAGTAACCTGATCACTACATGTATTACTACCTTTCGACAATTTATATCTTTGCAAATTAAATTCACAAGTTGCGTCGCATGCATATTTTAAGAATGCAAGGTTGGCTGAAGTATTTTAGAAGTCTTTCTTGTCCAGTTGATCCATCAGGAGTGTAAATACGGCTCCGATTGCACTTGTCATCTGTCACAATTATTTTTTGTTTCGTTATTTTGTGACATGAATGCAATAATCACATTTTACATAAAATGTTGAACTCACCTTCAGGACAAAAGCTTCATCGACAAAGAATTCTCCCCGTCCAAGACCAATACGTCTCTTTTTCATTCCGCGGAGGAGAAGAGCAACATTTATCTGCTTTCCCTCGAAGTCAATTTCTGTTCGGTTTTGAGAATACTGGGTAACAAAATCCTCCAGTTTATCGTTCTGAAAAGTTGCCAATTGAAATTATGTAAAAGTTGTTTTCCTGTCGTACAATAATGTTTTAGCATTGAAGTGAAGTTACCTTCTCTGCACATATTTTGAGAAAGCGATAAGCAGAAGCTACTTTTATCGCGTTGCAAATATCCACCAGAAATTTGACTGTGACTTGCTTCTTGGTCAGAATCTGAACCAGGAGATATGATACTTCGAACATGGTTTTTACATGTACCATTTTAGCCACCCCTCCAAAGATTGCGTTTAGTTTCTCGCATGTATCTCGAGCCTGTATGTACAAGGTCCAGTTGATGCGGAATCCAGCATCGGCGTCTGGAACCGACAATTTGGTCATCTCAATGTCAGATGTGAGCTTGGCTTGAATTTGATGCACGTCAAGGGCCAACAGCAGAAATAGGTCGACAATGATATGCGCATGAAGACAACCAACAAAGGATAGAATGTTACCAAAAATTGCTAAACAGATAGTTTCTGGTGTTAAATTTGTTCCGAATCTCTCTCCAAGGTACGTTTCAGTTCCATTGTGCAGATCGCGTGGTCGCCAAATGAACAAGTCGTGACTTAATCCATACGCATGAACCAGCTGCATGCTTCCTAGTGACCATTGCTCACGGGTTAGGTTCCCAAAAATCACGACGGCAAATGTCAGAATCAAAGATGTTGAAATGAGCAGATGTGTAAAATTGGTGTCTTTGCTGCGTTTCCAATCGGAACATTGTCCAATTTTAATGGTTTGTGATGCATGGCTTTGCAGTCCATCCGTACTCATACTCTTAATGAAGCATGTGACTAGCTTTACTCTAGCGATTAAATTTACAACGAAAAACCCAAACGTTATGAATCCAAGAAGATCTCTTTCGACGCGGAATGTAAGCCATGAGTCCTTCATGTCCAGTGCTGCTTTTAGACAGGTAGTTGTGGCCGTAGTCCAAGAGAACACCTATAAAGAAACCTCAAAAATTACTTAGACATTCAACAAAAATGCTAGCCTCTACTCATTTAGCCTGGGCATCAGAGGTGTGGACACATCCGATAGTCAGGATGTTACCACATTCGACCTGTGTGGCACATTTTCATGTAAATTCTATATATTCACGCTCCAGAAATTTTTGTTATACACGATTAGTAGGATGCCACCCTATTTGATAACTTTTCAGATTCCGGAACTCTGAATAAATATTGATCCGATAATAAAGCCAATATAATTACCCATTGTAAGTATTTATGCAGCAGAATGGTATCAGCACCAATCAAAACTCGAGTAACAATGGGCTATCTGTACAACAGTTTTACTGACTAGATACAGATAGACATCAGATTGATTTGATTGTCTAACATTCCCCTTCAGGAATACCAGGCTACTTCCAGTTTTGACTTGTATTTTTTATTGAGTCATTTTTTTAAATTTTGCGTGAATTAGACTCTGACTACTTGACAAATCCTTGGCTGTAATCGTTCACAATGCGGTTCCCTTTATCCCTGCAGATAGCTCTTCTGTTGGCTTTATTAACAAATCCCGTAAGATCATCTCGTACAGTTTTCTTAATGAGTTAATACAATTGTTACATGAATGTAAGCAAGATATTTTTTTTCTGTGCTTCAAACAGGTATGTGAAAGTGCTTTTAAAGCACAAGACGCTGGCCACGGTGGCTCTCTTAGATCGGATAAAAACAACGACTTTGGAAGAAAACAACCAAAAAATTAATCTACTAGAAGAATTAGAGAATTTGGGACTATAATTCAAAACGAGCATTTTTAGATTAAGCCGGTCCATGTAACGAAGTTGATATTTTGGATTTAAAATGGACTGTTGCGTGATGACCAAAGAAGTTCCATAAATTTTTAAAATTAAAAATTCATGATCGACAAAATTTTCTAGCTATCGTCAAACTTTTTTTTACATATTCGTTTCCCAACTGATTAGGAGGGTTATCTCCTAACTCTATGTAAGGATGTCTACTTCAGCACTCCTACTTTGGAAACTTTAATTCATACTGTAAAACAAAGGTTTCTGTATGAAACAGTGCAATTTGTTATCTGACCTCAGAAGCGTATTCCGCTTAAAGTTTCAGAATACATACAGAAAATATGTTCAATTGTTTGTCATTTATGGGCTACCTTCAGTAGGACTATAGAGTAAGGCCGGAACTTGGTATTTAGTATAAAAACTATAGAAGAGTGGATTTAATACCAAAAATCGTTGTATTTATTACACATTTTTAAATATAGATTTCGATGTCTTTGGTAATACTACCACGGAATGTGTTCTCATCTAGTGCGCCACAAATCGATTAGGCAATATTTGAAATCGTCCCCACCAACTATTTCGCCATGCTTGTGCCTATTTTTTTCGTAGTTTAAAAAATACATTTTATGCTTTAGATTTTTCTTTCAAGGTCAAGGTTACGTAGACGCAGTGCAAGCAGAAGTAGTGGAAAAATACTTCAACAGAATTAAATTCAGTGGACTCATCAACAGTTACATATTCATTTAACTTTGCATGCTGCTGTAATTTTTAAAAACTTAAAAATGAATAGAAAGCAAGGTGAAGTTGATGTGTGTGGTTGAAAAAACATAAATTTGGATGGATGAGCATTGGGAACTTGCATGCAAACCTTACCATTTGCGCCACCTTGAAACATTTGTGTGCATTATTTTCTGTAATTTCCAGCACAGGAATAAGTCCCAACTTGTGGAGAAATCTGATGTACATTGGTATGAATTTTAGCTTCGGCTGGTCAGCTTCCAAACTTGTTTCCGAAACACGAGCCTCCATATATTTCTTAAGAGACTCTACTGCCTCCACTCCAGAGATAGATACTAGCCGTGGTGGATCATGTGATTCCGCGCTATTTTGTCCACAGCACGTGCTCATGTTGGAGGTTTCATGTGTATGGCACAAGTTCTGCTGATTGCTCCCCTTCTCCCCCTTCTGCTTTCCTGCGGAATCTGAAACATTAGGCATCAAGGCTGGGTGGTTGATGATTCCATTTGGACGGATTTGCGTTGCCAACTTTCTTACTCGCAAAATATGATAAGCTGCTTTGCGAAATCCATTGAATTTAGAAAGTATCGAGATATTTTCGTTTCTTTTCAGCACTTTTGTAGCTTCAGTTTGACATGAACCATCCATGAAGGTAAAACCACTATTTCCACATCCAGTATCACCTAGCTCCCCTAAATTCCACACAAAGTTTTGATTTGTCACTTCCTTACCATTTCCGTTTTCCATGTCAACCACCAAACAGTTCTCTTTAACTTCCTCCATTCTCGATACGTCTTGCGTATTGGGCGCCATTAACAGGACCCCACATCAAACCCGGGCTTACGTCATCTTTTGAAACGATTAGGGCTAACTAGCCCCACTCAGGTATTTTTATTCTTTATATATTAGTTTTAAAAAATAATTTAGTTTTTACTACGGATCAATTTTTGGTAATGAGATGTGTTGTGTTTTCCAACTCAGATAAAACACGTATGTGGAGAAATGTGGCTTCAAATAATCTATCCTTACTTCTAGAAAATAGTAAAAGTTTGTTTCCAATAAGAATTTAGAATAGCTTTATATCCCACATCGTGTTTATTACACGTGAAGGTGAAAATATGTGGGGAATTCAGCTCATCCCATGTTTATGCAAAAAGGTGGTGGAAATATTCTTATTGTCCATTCATTGTAAAATTTCAACCGCCATTCAGCATAAGCATGGAATGAGCTGAATTCCCCACATATAGTCATTACTCATTACACAGTATTCATACCTGTCTGTGAGAAAGTATGCAGTATTAGCACGGAAAAAAGTTTTGTGCATAGTAAAACAATAATGCATCAGTGACACATGAAAAATGTTGAAGTTAAAATAATAGTTACGGAACCCGCTTGCTGCACAAATATACAGCTAAGTATATCAAGATTGGCCAAGTTTACCAGAATGGTTTGCTAAGTTAAACAGTGTAATTTTATTGCCATCGTCACAACCTCACTTTTGCCACTATTGCCATCGTCACTTTTGACGATTAGGTTGAGCCGTCCTATCTGAGAGATTTGCATTCTTTGTAAATCAGGTTTTATGTCATGTTAGTTTTCAATCCAATCAATTTATGTAATTCTGTTGCACATTACAAGGTGGATAATGCACATGTGTGGAAATGTAAATGGTAAAAAGTAGCTTCAAATAATATTATAGAGGGGTTATTTATTCTTTGTGTTTTTTTTGTTATATGTAAAGGTGTAAATATGATTATTGAGTCATGACACAGAACTCCTATTTGTGAGATAGTATTTGCAAGAAGGAAACGTCATTTGTACGGTAAATCAAAATGGTCCCGTGACTCTGACACACGAAAAACGTAAGGTTTTAAAATTATTGTTACGAGATCCTTTTGCTTTGATGTGCTTTCCCTGTGCTACCCGAGGAAATGATATGCTATGGATCCTTTAACCTTACAAATCAAATATACAGCTCAGAATATGTATCAAAAACGACCAAGTTTACCCAAATACCGATGACCAGAATAGTATACCAAGTTATACAGTGTAATTTTATTGCCGTTCTTACGAATTTGATTCATGCAATGCAATGTAGACATTGACAACATTTGTAAACTACCCCAATATTAAGAAATCATTCTTTTTCTCTTCAGTGTGGTCCTTCTACCACGCACCACGTTTCTACCACGCACATTTTGTTCTTAACGCATATCTAATATAATATTTTGTGTTGGCCGGTAACCGTTTGATGTATTCCATATTCCATTGACTATATGACAGATAGATTTGATAATGTTAAACAAAAATTGCCGTATTACTTACCAACAATACCATTCTCAAGATTTGAACTTGAGACACGATGGGTGTCCTATTGATTTACAACTCGTGTAAGTAGGTTTCTCGGGCTTACATTAAATTTATTTCAACCCTTGTAATAATGGCAGGATTTTTATGAGTCATCTGAACTCCTTCCGTATGTAGCGTTTGTCTACTTTTTCAATCTGAAATAGCATCGAGCCGGCTACATGTTTCCATGCAAAACAAAATCTTTTCAAGGTGAAACAAATTCTGACTCGTCTTTCTTCTGGTGAAATTTTCGTTCCGAAACAATGGATGTAAGGTTTTTTACACATCACAGCGGTTATAAAAACCCTCCACCCAACATTTAAACACAGTTAACTGACGACGAGTGTTTTTCAATATGCACCAAGAAAATTGGCAGAGCTTGTATCGGATATGGTAAGAAAAAATATTAAAGTGCAATACTAGTTTGGAACTTTCAATGAGTAGCTCTTCTAGGATCAGTTCCAAAAGGTATCAAACAAATTCCGCCGATGGAGAAAAACAAAAGATTCTTTTGTAAGCTGTAACCTGGTTTGATAACTTGTAAAATATTTGCCGTTTTACAACAGCAGCAGGACTTAACCCCAAGCATGTAGAAAATGCATCTTTAGTATCCTCGATTAGTTCGAAAATGTACAATTTGAAACATAAATAAGAGCAGTAGGGAGAACTAATGCGTGGAGGTAAAATTAGTTACGGAAAACACATGAAAGTAGAAAAGCAACGATTAATTTACACTTTAGCTGGTTATCCATATGTATTGCTAAACTGTTGCATTCACTGATTAACGGCATTTTATTGCAAGATTCACTGTCTTGGCAAACATTTCAGAAAATAAAACATCGGAATTGAATCATTTCTCTGAAATGCACAAAAAGTAAATCTATTGCTCTATGACAGATGACAGAACAACATGTATTTTTTTTAACCTTTGATTTTCATATCTGTAAAACACACAGGTTCTGGCTGTTATCGAATCCAGCAGTTTCCATTCCTTGCAGATATCTAATTACAGTAACCGGTTTGCTAACACAAAACTCTTTCTTAATTTTGTCCGTAATGGGAAATGGTTCTTTGAAGAATTGTTCATCATATTACTTTAAAACTGTTAGAATAAGTTCTTAACAGATTCAGAATTATGAAAAGCTCCAAACAAACTCATATTTTTCAAGACGTAATGCAATTTCACAAGAAAACCTTACCTTAGAATATACATCATTCACCTCGTTTTACGTTAACGTTGATTTTCATGGAAGGCTTCAAATGCTTTGCCATTAAATTTTGAAGTTTTCATAAGGAATTTCTACATCTTGAGAAGCAATATTCTTGTCTTAGGAAGTTTTTTACTGGCTCGATGCTATTTAGCTTGAAACAGTAGGTAAACGCTTAAAGTCGAATATAATAAGATGAGTCATTAAAACCCTGCCATTAATACAATGGATTAAATTCGCCCAAGAAACCTACTTGGACAGCTTGGATGTAATCAATACGACACCCATAGCGTATCAAGTTTAAATTTTAAACAATGGTATTATAGGACAGCGCGACAGAAATGCGATAGTTTCCGTTCATCATTTTCAAATTCATGAGCCATAGTCAATGAACAACAACAAACGTTTACCGGCCAAAACACGCAATATGAGACATACTACGTTAAGAACGAAATGTGCGTGGCAGATACTTGTGCAAACATAACCATTCTTTTCAAATCCCGTCAAACTTTAAGCAACTTCATTTAACGTATATTTATATACTCTCGTAACTCTCGTCTACGTCTCTATATTATAAAAGTTATGGTGTGTACAGAGTATGATTTTCATAAGTCAACTACTTGACTTGAAATGGAGTTAAGCAAGTAGCTGCTAACGGCCAGCTGCCAAGGCAACAATGACTAATATATAAGTCAATCCCTGTAGGTTAACGAAAGAACGTTGCCATTGTCTGTACTGCATTAATGGAAACAGTCAAGACCGAAATAGAAAGTTTTTAACTTGGTAAAATTATTTCTGGTATTCTGACCTGTACGTTGAAGATTAAATTTAAACTTAACCTTTATCGTTTGTCAGTAGTGCATTATGAATTTCGATACATACGAAGGTTTCTTTCCTCTTCCTTGCTAATATATCGTACTATCTCACGGTGGATTCCTTCATGACTAAATGACAATATTTACACATGTGGAATATAACACGACAAGAAATACAAAGCCACTTTAGATTCTTATTGGAAACAAATTTTCTCCATTTCCTTGTGGTTGGGACTGTATTATTCCAGCAACATTTCCCCTTCACACGTTTATTATCTGTTTTAGAAAAGACTGTAATATTATTGTTGCAAATGTATGCAGCAAAAATTTACTTTCAAAGCAAATTCATTTGGGTTCCGAGTCTCAGCTGCTGCTCACTAGTAATCTTTAATATCGATGAAATAAATAGGGAGGTTTCCGCTTAGGGTCCCTATAAAGAAGCGCTATACGGAAGGTACTTCATATATGGCTCAAGCCGAAGGTAATAGTGTGGTGGTTGAGATGGAAACTGGAGATGGGAGAAAAGTGACAAATCGTAACTACGTTTGGAATCTGGGGGAACTGGTAGAAACTAGAAGCGGAAATACTGAGACTTTGGAAGCCGTAGAATTAAATGAAAGTAAACCTACAAAAGTAATAAAAATGCGAGAAAAGCTTTGGATGTATTCTAAGTTTCATGGATTTCGGAAAGCCGCCTATCACATTTTACGAGTGCGAAAGTTGCCAACACAAATACTTCCACATAGGGTGAATATACCCCCTGCTGTGTTGCCAAATCTTTCCGAAGCCATTCTTAGTGAGGAGACGGAGATGAGCGGTTCTGAGAATGAATTGTGCGCTCCAAACCAACCGTCCGGTGTGAACGCCATTTGTGGAGATGGTAGCTTCGAGCCACGTCAACAAACGCTGCCAGTTGCTTTTTCTGGAGCGGATGGAGTAGAATCTCTGAAGCAATATATGGACGCTCGCGTTTCCAAAGTCAGTTTGGAAGCTGCTCAGCCAAGATTAAGATTTCTGCCTGTTTACATAAATTTTCTCCCCAAGTTGGGACTCAGTCCTCTGCCGGTGAATACAACAAAGGATAAAAACAAATGTTTCTGGATGGCGCAACTGGTAAGATGCTGCATGCAATTAAACATAAAGAAGTGCTTCAGGAACCCATTGACACAAATATTTATGCATTCATACTACAACACAACCTTGCTTCTTGCGAGTTTTACCTGAAAGGGGAGATTTTCGCTATTAGTATGTTGTTAATGATTTATCTTGAAATTGATCTTGCCATCGAGTTGCATTTAACCTCCAGTTACAGTGTGACTTGCATTTGAAGAATTAACATGCTGAAAGGTATACTAGAAAACTCATGTTCCTTTCATTACATCATGTCCTAAAACTGGCATTGAAATTGTTGTTGATGTTGATATGCCGCTTGTCAATGGCCAGGTCCTTGACAAGATAAAAATTGAATAAGCAACAATACTACTTGACTTGACCAGTGCCGCCCCTAGCAGGGGCCCGGCCCCCCTGCAAAAAATATCCGCACACGAAAATTCTTAACTTCCCTCTGATAACTTCTCGAAAATGAACCTTTTTAATACACATTTAAGACGACTGTGCTTGGATCACTTCGAATTGATCTTTATTTATAATTTTTCGGGTAAAATGTTTAATGTTGGAAAATGGACAAATTTGCGTAGAAAAATATTTGCGCGCTTCGGTTGTGTATTAATTGAATTTAAACTAAGTAAAAATTACACCAGCCCCTTGAACAGTTAAAACTGTGACTGTTGCTGTTAACGAAGAAAGCTTCAATTCGCAAACGTCGATATTGACTTTCCGTAAATTAGGGAAGGATTTTTGTTCGCAAAGAATTTACCGCTTAGCTTATCTTTAGCAATCTCTCATTTCCTGCCGACCCAATGTAAACTGATAGAAATTGCGTCCTTTCATTTTACCGACGGTTGCTTTTGTCCTTCATTTCAAGGTTTTGGTGGAAACGAATTGCGTGTTAGGCGCAATTAGAAACGAAATTTGAAAATTCCCGTCTATCAAAACTTGTAATCTTCTTCTTAAAAGTGGTCCATGCAAAGGCCCTAAAAAATAGTTATTTTGCGGAATAATATTGTAATTTTTTGAAAACAAAGCCCATCGTGCTACTAATTTCTAATGTTTTCTATTCTTTTCTAGCTTAATATCATTTCTTTTTGCTGGGAACCAACGGCACGTCTACACTGAGGATCTTACTCTGATCGGGATACATTTTATTTTTAGTTTTACTTCAGTCAAACAGCAAACCCTAGTTCTCAAACTCCATTATTGGTTAATGGATTGCATTATTTATTTACGTTGTTTCACTTTTGCTTCATAAAATTTATCTCTATTTATTCGTTGGGCCCGGCCCCCTTTACCTAATTTTGGGGCCCGGCCTCCTGCATTGCAGGGTCTGGCGGTAGCGTATGGGCGGCCCTGGACTTGACCATACTTGATTCCTTGACCATTGAACAAGGGCAAGAAAATCGAATTGTTGAAAACAAATGCAACACGTATGTAGAATTTCAAGCAATCGATTTTCCTTATTGACATACCTACCACACCAAAAGTTCTGTATATTGGTTTTAGGAACTAATTCTTGATATGCCATTTGGCTTCGTGACTGGATGTACGCACGCACAATGCATTATCGCCATTGCATAAACACAAACAGTAAGTTCAGCTGGTAACACAATTAGGGCATTAGGACTTCGTTCAACTGCTTGTATTTTCGGAGCATATTTATGCATGACACATATTTTGTCTTTACAAAACACATCCCCAAAATTTTTTTCGTGTCAATCATTGAGTGAAATTGGTTATAACTTACTGTATACTATTTTCCAAGAAGGCATACTATCGTTACATGAGCTCCACGATACATAAATTAACAAACGTCAAAATATTGATTCACGATACAATCGAAATTGGGCTATTTCACAATATGTGCTAATTACTAAGTACGTACTAAAATTACGTATTTATATTCACAAAGAAGTTTGTCTTCCGAATCTTCAAATTGACGTTGTAATAATTGATCTGTTACTTAGGTTGCTTACGCTTGAGGCCGGTGTTTTTGTCCGATCTAGGATTTCCCTCATATCCTGCATTCATTGCTACACCAGCGTGTGCAAAAGGCTGTTCAAAACAAAGAAATGGATTAAAGATAGTTCGGTATAGTAGAAAAACTGATTATTCTTCTCTTACCAACGTTGTAAAGGAAGCCAGTAGAAAAGTAATATAAAGTAGTAAATGAAACTTCATGTTTGAAAGGTCTAGAAGTGAAATTCCAGCTTAATCTCAAGACAATCAATTGCGTAAAGTAGAATAAACCGACAATCGAAATATAGAAAAGTGGCGAAGCTATGGCTTAGTTTTAGGATCCATTCCTTCACTGCATAACATAATGGCGACTGAATTTGCAAATAGCTCGAAGGATTTTTTTCGTCATTGACGAGCCACAATAGTTAACTTTAATTGCTAATTAGTTAGTGAAGATCATCGAACTTGGATATTGTGGCTATTAGCAAAAGTAATCAGCTCAAAGAGCTCTTCCGATATAGCAAATAAAATGTTTGGGCCATTAACAATGCATAACAGCTAACCTTAATTGAACAATTAACTATGGTCATAGTTAACCGATTGCTCTGAAATTAAATTTGCCCAGCTATATTGGGCTAAGGAACAATCGTACCGAATTTCGTTGAAATCGGTCCAGTAGTTTCAGAGAAACAGAGGGGGACAGACGGACGGACAGACATCTGCATCCGCATAAAGTAGCTTCGCCACTTAATAAACCGACAATCGAAATATAGAAAAGTGGCGAAGCTATGGCATAGTGTTAGGATCCATTCCTTCACCGAATAACATAATGGCGATTGAATTAGCAAATAGCTCGAAGGATTTTTTTCGAACATTGACGAGCCACGATAGTTAACTTTAATTGCTAATTAGTTAGTGTAGAACATCGAACTTGGTATTGTCGCTATTAGCAAAAATAATCAGCTCAAAGAGCTCTATCGATATAGCGAATAAAATGTTTTTGCCATTAACGATGCATTACAGCTAACTTTAATTGAGCAATTAACTATAGTCATAGTCAACCGATTGCTCTGAAATTAAATTTGCCCCGCTATATTGGGTCAAGGAACAATTGTACAAAATTTCGTTGAAATCGGCCCGGTAGTTTCAGAGAAACAGAGGGGGACAGACGGACGGACAGACGGACGGACAGACATCAGCATCCGCATAAAGTAGCTTCGCCACTTAATAATACTGCAAATGGAGACGAACAAAAAACAGTCTCACTTAAATGATTTACTTGATGTCTTATGCAACCAGTTTTACGTTTGTGTTTATCTACTCCGGAACTCTAGCATCACCCATTCTTAACTGATCTTTCATACGATAAATTTAATATCTTTGGTAATTCTGATGCCGTCAGTCTTCATTCTGGGTTTGTTGAAGCATGAAATATGCATTGAATCAGCGCAATGATATGCGATCATAACCTAACAAAGCTTCCATAATTCAAAACGAATGACTCTTAAGTAAGAAACCATAAGACAACTGTTAGTTAAAATACGGATATGTATGAATTACAACACAGATAATCTTCTGGATTATTGCAACCACCGCTTGTCTCAAAGAAGCACTGGAATTGAAACATCTTTGGCTCACATTTCGTGTGGACAGGGATCTCCTTGGATTCATTAGGTTTGGATTCTACTTTGTAAATTTCATGACAAGAGTAAATCTGATCAACTCCTTGACTAAGATTACGGACGCAAATGCTGTAAAACACAAATCAAACACATACGACTATAGGAAATGTCTCGGAGGTCGATTCAACATGGATGTCACTATTGTGCATCTACTGATTACAGCATCTCTGCTACTGACAATTGCCATCGTGATGTTTGGAAACCTGGTAAGGGAAGATTGGTCACTGGAAAACATGCAACTTGTTCATGCATATCGATTGAGTCATGACTTATTCATATGGCGACCACGTGATTTGCACAATGCCACAGAGGTTTATCTAGAGGAGAGATATGGAACAAGCCTGACTCCAGAGACGATCTGTTTTGCGACTTTTGGAAACATGCTGTCCTTCGTTGGAACTCTTCATGGGCATGTCATAGTCGATCTCTTCCTCGTGCTGGCCCTTGAAGTACACCAAATTCAAGCCAAACTCACATCTGATATTGAGATGACAAAGCTCTCAGTTCGAGATGCCCACGCTGAATTCTGTATCAACTGGACCTTGTACAACAGGGCTCGTGACACCTGCGAGGAGCTTAATGAAAAATTTGGAACGTTACTGAAAATGACGCACATAAAAACCATGTTCGAAATATCATATCTCCTGGTCCAGATTATGATTACTAAACACATCACAGTCAAATTTCTTGTGGATATTTGTAACGCTGCAAAGGTAGTCTTTGCGTACCGTCTCATCAAGAAGTGTGCGGATAAGGTATTTAGTAGGGTACAGCGAAAAACAAAATAATTTCCATCTGAGTAAACGCAACTCTATTTGAAAATTTTCAGAACGATAAGTTGGAGGATTTCGTCACCCAGTACTCTCAAAACCGTACAGAAATCGATGTCGAGGGAAAGCAGACAAATGTTACTCTTCTCCTGCGAGAAATGAAAAAACGTCCCATTGGTCTTGGAAGGGGAGAGTTCTTTGTCGATGAAGCCTTTGTCCTCAAGGTAGATTCAAATTTGAACATTTATAGCTTTTGAAACTAAACTTTTAATCGTATTCGTAATGATCCAATGTGTAAATTTAATATAACTAGATGACAAGTGCAATTAGAGCTGTTTTCACACTTTTGATGGATCAATTGGTCAAAAAAGACTGCTGAAGTACTTCTGTCAACTTAACATTCAGCAATCCTACAACAGTAATCCAATCAACAATTCTTAGTATAAGTTGGAATGATGGTTTTATCATTACTGAAATGATTGTTAAAAATTCAATACGTGGGCGAATTTGATTTACTCGTTGCTAGCCACTACAAAATCACCCAAATAATCAGTATATAACTAGTTGTAATAATCCAGTCAAGGCCAAGGACACAATTCAGGTGCCTTCACCTATATAGTATCAAGTGCAGTGTCAAATACAGTATCAAATCAAGTATAAAAATGTTTAGAAGAGAGAGTTAAGTTACTTAAAAACAAAGGAGAGGACCACAAGGAAAAAATGGCACAGTGATGTGACTCATAATTAGGGCCAACAAACCTGTTTAAATAAATATCACCCATTTTAGCCAATACTAACTCATACCGTCAAACACTTACTTATGTCAATTTTAGCTTCGATTTATTATTATTATTATTTGTCTTTATTGCAGATTTCTCATAATTCATACAAACATGTTTACAAGATATCCTTGAATGATTAGTAACGCCTGGAATTCCGTCAACGAATCAAGCAAACTAAAAAATCTGAATTGTAAACAGGCAAATTTAACACATACAAGACGCATTTTATTTACTGACTTTTCTTTTCTTAAAAAACATTAGGTGTTAGGGGTGAAAAAGAACTCAACTGACTAATCCAGCCTTTGATAAACAGACAACATAGATATATATTCACAACTACGAAATTGAAACAGGTTTATTTCCGTATTCAAATTTCAAAGTCATCAATTCAACATCTGGTTTTTTATTCGAGAAGTTCAGTTAAGTTTCAATGTTCAGAGATCCAGCCATAATCTTTGAGGGTGCTCCAAAATCCAAGTACTTTGTAATGATTGCACATGTATTGAAGCCTGGCGTGGCTGCCTAGACACTTAACTAGACAAAAGAAGCGAGAGTTGCTCATGATACCCCAGCCAGCACCAGCCACTGTTGCCACTTTTCATTCTCAACAAAGTGTGAAAAAAGTTTGTTTAACCCATGTGCTTTGTGATTTTGACTTCTGTCAAATGGCCGGTTTTGAGCGACACAGTGACTCTGAAAATAAAGTAATTTTAGTAATTATAGTTCTGAAAGCGACATTAGTTTAAGTGACAATGCACTGCCATTCTTTGCTGTGCACTTTGTGCAATTTAATTTGGAGTTTTCTGTGAAACAAGATTGGAACGACCACTTGTTGACATTGTCACATCAACAATTAGCCCAGGAGGAGTGTTAAAGATCATGGTTTAGTGATGAATCCATGCGAAGTTCCTGCTTAATTTTACTCTCAAGCTGTTCATTGACACCTGAGTTTGCCAAGGAAATTATGAAGTGTTTTGGAAACAAATTTGCTGGCCGATTTGTAACTAATTTCGTGTGGTGGAGGGAGACTCCAACTTTAGCAGTGTTACAGTTTGAGAGCAGGTAATTAAATCTGTACTTTCCAATCATAGTAAAGTAACTCCTCTTCAATTATACCTTTTTGCTCTCTAATTTACAGATTTGTGTCTGAATTTACAGAAACGAGAATCCATACGGGGATGTGTTTATATCTGGAAAGCTTGTCCAGATCAGTAGTCTGAATCAAATCCGCAGTTTACAATGTGAGTAGCCGCAACTAAAATTAATTGAACACAATTAAATGGAAGTAGTCAAATTGATTCTCTTACTGACACTGACAGGGCAACAGCTGATTCCGTTTACAAGTGGTCCAGTTGAAACTTCACCGTCGACAACTCCAGGATTCGGCAGGAAGCAAGTGGAGGAGTTCAACTGGATTCGGAGCTGCACCGAAGTCAGCAAAGAGACCTGGCGGAGATTTTGTAGCATGCTGAATCCCGTGTCTAAACTGTTTAAATGCCCAGGACCATTTGTTTTCCGAAACTACCCACAACGAATACAATTCCAGAGCTCCGCTTTTCCACTTATATTTATCTGCGCCATGGAAAAGGGTAAATTTAAGGCGCTGAAAGGTTCCAAGGGGAGGGAGATTCGGATGTTACACAATAAAGTGAAGTTTCTGGATCACCCACCAAAGCAAAACAGACTGGTACCTGGGCTCTGTTTCACACTTAAAGGGATAACTGAGTTCAGTATTAGTTTTGTAACGGACTTCCGGTACATTCGGGAAGTTCAAATGGCCCATTTACTCGACTACTTGTGTGAATTTGACTCAAGACTGAATGGTGTCCTGTTGCTCGTGGCGTTCTGAAGTAAATCCCATTATATCCAGTTGTCAGGGAACATACCGCCAACACCTTCCCACCCGGGAAACGGAAACCCAACTATTTTACAGTGGTTAGTAGTCCTATTCCTTACGATCAACGGACTTCTCCCTTCTGTCAAATTTATTCAAGATAACCTCAAGCCCTGTGCGTTTTTTGAAAATGAGTGTGAGAAATATGTACCTGCGTGGGAACCTGACCAGTTTAGTAAATCTGAGATGGCGTTGGTGGAGGGTTGGAGGGTGTCCAGGTCCCAACCTCAGATGGATTCAGAAGTTTGGGTGAACAGTGTTGTGGCGTTGACTCAGCAGATATTTGAGTTTTATTCCGCGAAGCTGGAAAGTGAAAATTGTGTCCTGGACACCCACAACGGAGTAATTCTTGAACAGACTGACGCACTGGCAGGAAAGGACGAAGAGCCTGAGGATCCCATTGTGATGGTGCATCCTTTGGTTCCAAACGGGACACTGGGATTTTCAAAACCATGTGGCAGGTTCAAGATCACAGTTAAGAAAATGTCTCAAGTTGCAGAGCGACTAAGGAAATGGATTGATGATCGGGAGGAAGTGGAGCTGTGGGAAGCGATTGGGCGTGGTCCAGGTGGAACGAATAAACCAAGGATATTAGAATGGCAGAGGAGCTGGAACAGAATTCACGAACTTGGCAAAAATCAAATTTAGCAATTTTACTAGTCTTACTTTTTTTATTTCTAATAATTTTATGAGCTTGAACTTACTGTACTTACGAAAAGGATTGATGTTTCAATAAAATCTGAAAACGATACTAACGCATAACTTTTTAATGAATCAGACAATTTCGAATATTTATACATATTAATATACTCTATTCACTAAAAAAGGTATTAAATCGTTGAATACTAACAACTGACGAATCCAGTCATCGATAATCATGCATTAATATTTACAAGTTTGAATTTTTGAATAATGCGAAACGCTTTTTATTTCCAATGTACTTAAATTAAGTTACTGCTGCGTTCGTGAATCACGCCTAACTGCCTGAAAATTAAAAGATTGATAATCAACCGTTGCAACGCTAGAACTAATCACTGGAAACTGTTAGAACCGTTTTATACAGGAAGTTCCACCGGATGCAAACTAACAGTAGCCGGCAGGATAAACTCACTATGTTGCACCTGCGCCATTACCGTCCATATCGTCGTCAAAGTCTTGTCCAGGAATTACTGGATATCCAAAAGAACCGTCTTTTTTCTCGAATGCCATTAGTAAACTCATTATGTCTTCTCGAGGTTCCCTGTCGCTTGATGTGCTTTCCGTTAACGTTGGACGTGACGATACGGTGATCTGAAACGAAATGTTTTAAATATGGAGACATCACGGTTTTTAAATCTAAAGACAGTACCATAACGATTTATACTGTTTGTCAGGTTCTAATGCACTAAAATAAATTCAAGGACAAAATTACATTTTAAGTCATTTTCCATGCATTTTGTCATCATAATATATTGTGCATTTGTAGACCTGTGTGTTCAGATTTACGAACCAAGAGAGACATGCTAAATATGTACTTCACTTGTATAGTTCTGCAATTAAATCTTACATTTTCGCCATTATCTCCGACGGTAGATTGGATCATCCATATTGGTCTTTCTTTCTTCTCCTCTCGTTTAACTTTCTCTTCTCCAATAGTAATATAAATTTTCGTTTCTGAACACGTTCCCAATCCCGATCCGATCGCTTCTCCTGACCGAATGTCGTTGCGCTCGTTTCTTCCTGCATTTGTACAATACCGACACTCACTACCGACGTTAAATCAAAGACATTAAGTTATCAACATTTTTCACTAAAATTTAATAAATAATCATAACAAGATCGTACTTTGTAACATGACTGAATATACTTGACGGTTCTGGTTCGAAAAGTTCAGATGATAGTGTGATACCTTCGGCTCTTCTCAGGAGGTCGTAAAACTGCTGTGCCTGCACATTAAATCTGCACAACAAACAATAAGATTACAATGCTTAAGCATAATAACGTCGTCCTGCACGCATAAGCTATGCTGATGGGCTTCCTAATGCAGAAAGATATAGCCAAGAAAATATCCGAGTACTCGGTGATTCTCCTCGGCGGAGTCGTGAAATTTTTATGAATGCCCGGACCGAGCCTGAGTGCCTAGTGGACCCGGCACATCCTTAAAAATTACCGATTTTAACGAACTTTCACCTACGTACTGGGTTTTGCGATGGTTGTTCCAAAATACTTACTTGGCAGGTAGCAGGTAGTATAATTTCATACATAGCCCATTATTGCCTTAAATAACCCAAAAAAACCGATACCCACCCATTACCCATCCAGCTATGAAGATCCCATATGAGTTTTGCGACGGCCGCTACGAAATACTTACTTGGCTAACATTAATCCTGAATCTTTTGGAACGCCAGAAGCATCTTCCGCGACAGGTTGTTTACAAAGGGTACAATAAAAGGCCGCAGTCATAGGGTCAAAAAGTTCACCTGCTTCAAGCTCTGCAAAACAAACCGTCAAACTGTTTTTAAATCTATTTAATATAATCAATAAACCGCTGCAACGATAGAATTAAGCTTAGCGATGTTAGGAATGCAAAGAATGGTGAGAACTAAAAATGAACC
>JAAXOA010000845.1:0-19032 GCA_036561885.1 Salina celebensis
ACAATTTGCAACCTAAAAAGCATATAAAATCGCAAATTTGTATTGTAAAATGATAAAGCTCACAGGTGTGCGTTTCCGTTGCTTATTGGAGCGCTATCAATTTCGCGCCAAACCGTGACAAGCTCACGATTTAAGCGCATATAATGGTATATGCTATATTGGTATAAAATGGTGAAAACGATATTTTTTAACTGCATTTCGTCAAGATGGGCGTGTGGATAATTTCACTGGTAAGGCAATAAGAATCAAAGACCGTATTTTCGATCCATCAAACCATTTGATTTAATTTCCTTCACATCAATCTAATGTAGTTTTCATGGATTATTTTCAGAAGCTTCATTAGCATACGCAAAGCTACGTGCATAAACTTTTATTCAAATATGCGAATTTTACACAACTTTCGCATTAATTTCGCTTTTCCTTTCAAATCAAACTAAAGTATGTAGTGTGGTAGTGCTGTCATGAAGAAAAATAGTTTTTTAAAAGTATAATGTTAACTATCCTGTAAAGTTTCATACGAGTATTCATAAGGTAGCTTTAGTATTTTAATCAGGGGTTGCGATTGCAGGGTTTTATTTTTTCAGCAGTGGAATACGAAGACATGGGCAAAATCGTTTTGGAGACTTTTTTAGTAGAGGTGTTCAGTTAGGATTTGAAACGTCAAAAGTACGAGAAGGGTTTGAACAAACACTCCGGTATTCTATTTTGAGCCACTCTAGAAGTCAAATTACACCAAATATGAAAATGTTTTCAGAAGATTTCCAACCAACTAGGCTAGTAGATAATGTTATATGAATGTGCGTTCCGTATTTGTAGGAAGACTCGAAGCGGCATAAATAAAATTTAACTTGTGCAAAAGTCTCGTCGGCGATATGGCATTTATAGAATACAAAGAAAGTGGTGTGGTGACTGGTGAAGGAGTTCATACACTACAAAAGGCGCTGTATCATGAATATTAATGAGTTTGGTTGTTGGTAGAAAATGTCTCAAGAAAATTCCCAATTAAGTAAAAGGCCTTTCACTGCCTGCCATTATTACAGTTTTGATAGTGTGTAAGTATACAGTTCATTTCGCCGAAGCTCAATAAATCGTTAGAACGTTAAGTTCTTTTTTTTCTGCGAGAACTTTTCAAAGCATAGAATAGATCTTCCCGCACAAAAAAAACGCTTATAGACATTATTCATTAGAGAGAGATTTTTTTTTCAAGTATATATATTCAGGGAAAATAATGATCCATCTATTCACTATTGTACACAATGCGAAGCTCGTCGAGCGAAACATGAACGAAAGTATCAGTCTGTTCGCGAAAAAAGGGCTTAGAAGCTTTCCAGGGCAACTCTGGATTCTGGAAAGGTTGCAATGAATGGAGAAAGCAAATACCTATGCATCACCAGTATACAAAATTAATTGCTGTATGCAAAATAGAGGAAGACTTTCTGATTAGAATTCAAAGTAATTATTAACTTTCTCCAGTACCCAATTTCTCTTGGATTTCGGCCTATGTTTCTTGTAGCAAAAACTGGTTCCGTTTCCGTAAAATTTACCCAATTAAGGCTTAAAATCTATTTGCATGCATAAGATTTGTAATCCTGCAAGTATTCTAACTTTTAACCTTGCATGACATTGCATGAATCAATTAACAAAATTAATTACGCTATCTTTCCAAATTTTATTAACTTCCAGTTTACCTCAATTTCAACTGCTTTGCTACCCTAGCATTTCTTTATTTGATTACACTGGAACTACCACATGGAGCTTACTCAATTCCTAACAAATCATCTACAGCACAGTCAACGGATATTAGTATATCTTCCACAAATAATAATAATATCGATAAAATATACCATCTTCTGCGACATGGATACCCGTCATTATTTCACAAAAGTAAAATTAGTAAGAAAACCCCATTGATCAGCAGTTCTCATCCTTCTCCCTATTCCTCATCGCAGTCCTCGTTAGGAGAACCATTCTCGTCCCATTTCCCTCCCGATAGTTCTCCGGAGCGCTCTCTTCCTTTCTTGGCCAGGAACAAGAAAAAGAAAGTAACCCCTACTAACCTGAACCCACACACTAGAAAAAGTAATCTGAACGATATACTTATAATCCTTTCTAACAATAACAAGACTGGGAATATATCTACCCGATACTCACATCCACGACCTAGCGGGCTCCCTTTTGCACCTTCAGAGCACTTGATTAGAGCCAAAGATGGGGAAAATAATAAGGCAACTGGAAACACACTCAATGTGAGTACCTTAAAGGCAACAAATAAACCGAGCTATCAGTATCTAGGCAAGTTTGAGGGGAAAAATGTTAGTGAGAGTGACAGGAGCAAGACATTGCCGACAGCTACATCCTCTAAGAAAGGATATTACATTGCGCAACCGAACAAAGAAAAAGAAATTGAGAAGCACTCAAATGATGATCTATTTCCTGTTGCATTCTTAATGAATTCTCAACTTGAACTGGAACCCGTGAGAATGATAACGACACACATGGAGAAAAGAATGGGGAGTAGCCACAGGGGAGTTGGCAGTCGCAAAGTTAGATTTAGTGAAAGCATGAGTGACAACCCCCCAGGACTTGCCCTGCGTTTGGAGAGTAAAGACAATTCAAAAGGTATACAAATGGCTGCTCCTGTAGATTTGACGACTTTGTATTATGAGAGTGAAGGAGGAACCAGTGCTCCTTCAAGTACGCTTCTACCTGCTACTACTGTCTTTCCTGAGGAATCACTTGGTGGAGACAATGAAACTATTACGGGAGGAGATAAAGCAGACTTATATAATCAAACTGTAGGTGAGTTGCATGCCTTTTATTACTAACACAATTAAACTAGTGGTTTATATCTTTGACCTTTTGTATGCATTGCTTGTGAAATATTTGTCTTCCCTCCCGTTCTATTTAAGTATTACTGTTGTGCAAAATGTGTTCCAGGTTCCACTACATCACGAAGTAGCTTTGGATTTACCTGATTGCGTGCGATGGTTTAATGTCGTAGCTTCGCCCACACTAACAGCGATGTTATATATAGCCCTGTAAAATGCATGAAGCACACAACATTTAAATGCTTAAGTCTTGTGATAATAAAGCCTTTTAACTTGCTATTAGATAGAGGCTTGTTCGCATTACTTTGAACTTTTTCCTAAACTTGGTTCATGATAATAGTTCCTTGATTAATAATTTTGTCCGCTGACCTGAAAATATATTTAACAGCATACTGGTTCTCGACGATATGAAGCACATCATGTATGTAATTTTACGCTTTCCTGGTCGCTTTCACTGGTGAAAGTTAAACTGGTGTGTGTACTCTAAACTCGAAACTTACATCGTTTATGTCATGTAGTTTTCCCTATTAACTAGGGATTGTATATTTCATGGAAATTTTTGGTAGATAGTCATCTAAATCACAAGTTGGTACTTTAAAATGTCTTGCTTAACAAGATTCAGTACTTTCATCTGTCATGGATCGCACTGAAGTGGGGTATAGAGGTAGAGTGAGCGACGATTTTTGTGTACTTTCCATCTGTAATTTCCCTGCGTATTCGCGGATGAATGGCTCTCACTGACTCGCACCACCTACCTTTTACCTATCACATATGCGACATTTTTCGCAAAATATGTCATCACTCAGCACTGATCCATTGTTGCTGGAATTGATACGACTCGGTCGTGAGCGACAGGTACATGCTTGAGTTAAAATATGCATTGCATTTTTGAGGGTTTTCGCATGTACGGAATTTACTAACAACGAGTTGCTCGTTAGATCAAAGGTAGTTGATTCTACTAACGAAAATAGTTTGCTAAATTGAGTTTCTGTTGACCCTTTCTAACTCGACATTCCAGCATATGTACTGATATATGAACATGAACAATGTAATGCTCATACTGCGTTCTGCATTCTGAGAAGACTCAATTTTAAAAACGAATTTGTTTGCTCTAGGAGAAATACTGGTTACTATGTAACAATTTAATTTTGTTTTTCAAAAATAAGCACATTATAATGAAAATTCGAAAAATTGAGGGAAATGTATGCATGGAAATTTGTAAAACATTGGTTTGGTTTGCGGTACACTACTCTTTTGGATTACAAATTACAACCGAAGCCCTTTACTCTCAAGTTACAAATTACACCTTAATGCGATAAAGATAACAATTTTTTCTATTTTAATCACTATTACACCCAAGTTCTGTATTTTACTTTAATTGCATGGATGTCGTTTGAGAAAAAAAAAGGTTTTTGTTCTTGGATAAGCAATTTTTATCAATCCCCTATTCCAAGTTTTTTCCCTTCATGTCCTACCATGTAAATTCATTGTAACCGTTTACGATAGGAAACGTTTGCGTACCTGTGCAAAATATGCGCATGCAATACGTATAACATGCATGACTATATACGTATACTAATATTATGTAAAAAGGTTTTGGATTCAGATTCGAATGTTTTTCAGGGTATCAATTTTCTCGACATGGAAACATTCTATGAAATCCTTTTTAGTTTCCCAATTCCATAGAAAATGACTTATAACAATGATAGTTTGGCTAGCGTGAGCACTTCCAAGACATTTATGTATTGAAAGTGGACGTATGCGATCTATCATGCATGAAGAGTATGTTCAAACTATCGAGTAACGCAAGATGTTACAACACAATGCTCAAAATGAAGGATTTTCATAAGTCGAATCAAATGTACCGGCAACGGTTACCTTTTATTTTCTTCGTGTTTGCTTTTATCATTTGCTTTCTCTTTCAAAATCTAGTAAGTCACGCTAAAAGCTGTCGCACACATGAACCCTCAACTTACCTACCAAAGATAATCTTTTCAGTAAGTGATTTGTGAATCACTGCCTACTAACTTTTTGAAAAAATCTTCAAGATGGATCTTTCAGTTCATTCATACAACTACTGCAGTAGGTTTTATACGGACTGATATTGAATTATGAAAACGATCAGACCTAACCAGGAATGTTTACTACAAAAAAAAGTGTCTTCGTACTGCCTACTCAAAAAAAATTGAAAACTAATCCTCTGTCAATTTTAAATTGTATTTATTTGTGCGTCTCCGCTGTATTCAAATCTTTTTGTATGATTGAATGCTTTTCGTCTCGCTTCATTTTGGTTATCCTTTTAGGGTTTTGTCTTCATTTGAAGAACTCCTGTATCGCTTTGGCTTTCACAAGAATCTATTCATGTGTTTCAAAAAAGATGTTGGACAGAATAAAACCAATGGCATTTATTTATTGAATTTCATGCATCATATTTCCATAAAAAGGGGCTCGGGCTCGACTAACTCATAGAATAAAAACAAAACGGAGAGTTCGAACAAGTATACATGATACAACAGCCAGGTTTGAACTTTCTGCTAGATATTGGTTTACTTAGTCCATTAGTAAATCTTTTATTTCAGGAGTATCACATAACGACAAGATTGTTCCAACCGTCGCAACAATGTTGGCTATTACCCGACTACTTGTACGACAAACTTACTTACGTCAGTTCTCTTCTCTCTGTTCCTCGTCTAGTACATTCTCTTACTAGTCACAGTATCCCGACATCCGAAAAAATATCCTTTCATTCATTCTAAACCTATTAAGTAGTACGGCTGCATTTGTTAGGAAAGTACCCAGACGTAATTATATACGTGAGTCGTTTGCTGGCACCGGACTTGGGACTGTAAATGAGTCCCATGGTTTAATGTGTCCAGCATCCAAACAACAGCACTCACAAACGTCTACCACCAGAATAATCTACCGAAAAAGGCAGCCCACAACACAAACGATATTTTCTGCATATATCTATGATATCTTTCGGTCAGTTACTACTACTAGCACGTGTAATTGATAATTTTGTCGTCTTTGATGTCATCGTGCTAATCTAGCAGTATAGAGACTGTTAGAAAATTTCCACGGACTTGCTTGCGATGCGAATGTACAACTTGAATTTTGGCATTTGTGTAGGCATAACCGGGGATTTGTATAAATATTTATAACAACTTGGAGGAAATGGAACAGGATGCTCAAAGAAGAAACCATTTCATAAAACTTCAAAAAAGATGAGCATGAATACAATTAAAATGTATATTCCCACGTTATGCACGTTACAGATGAACCCTTTCCAGCTTACAATAGAGCTGGATATTGGAGATCATCGTGAGACTTTAGATGTGGTCCAGAGAACCCATCAAGCCAACTGAAGGCTAGTTACCTAATTACTATAAACACCAAGCTTCTTTTCATGTTATTCATTAAACTCACCTTGTTCTTGAAAGTTATAGAAGTCTGCACAACCCCCAGGATTTTGGAGTGACATAAGGAAGCAGGCAAGCTGCAAGCGATGTATTATGCATAGTAGTACTTTTCTAAGGACGTGGGGTTTCTTTCAAGTCAAGTGCTCCTACGTGTAGAATTGACTGGAATTTTGAGAGTATGTCTAAAAGTCTGACTTACTTTGTAAATCTTTTATATTACAGTAGGTACATTAAATCATCCGATTGCTAGGCAATAAATCGTAACAAATAATCAATCTTTAGAAAAGGTTCATGGACACAAGCTGGACTGGAGTTTTTTGGGAGTAATTAGGGTACCATATATATATGTATTCATATTCTGGAAGTTTGGAGGTTGTACATATGCTTGTACTGTGGATAGATAATATGTATCAATAATACTCAGCCAAAATAGACATTTCATTAAACCAGCAATGATCAAATGTGTGGTCTTTAAATAAGTGGGATACTTGCCTGATTTGCACTTTTATATTCCTCGTTCAGCAAATTGCATCGACGAATGTTTGCTTTGGAACGTGCTCACTGTTGTGATAACAAATCTTAATAGATCTGCCTGGAAACAAAAGTGTTTGCAAATGATTGCTTTATTGCTTAATATTAGGAAATATTGCACACTGGTCTTAGTTAGGACTAGGACGATTAATCAACGCCTGCTGAATAAGCATGCTTTGCCATTTACATTCTAATTAAGTAGCTGCTTAATCTGTTCTCATCTTTTGTAAAATGCTCGGGATCAGCTACAGATTCGTACATATTGCGCAAAACATGGTCATTTAAAAAATATAGTTGGTATTTCCAGAAAACCGAGATACTTTAAGGGTGCCATAAAAATGCTTACTCCGTTGTTACAAAATGCTTTGTCATAAAGTGCCACTTAGATAATTGTAGTTTTCCTTCATATTCCCTTAACATGATTAGAATTAGAAGAGCTCAAAACTAGGAGCACTTCGCCGTGAATCTTCAGAGACAACTGGTCTCTACTTAAAGTATCCATCAACAATACATACCACCATGATGAAACCAAATGAGAAGAGTGTGATAAAGTGTAATTAAAGTAAGTAAAGCTTATCTCTATAATTCTTTTAGATGCATGTGAAGCCATCCAACAAAAAGGAAGTGAAAATTGTTGTGTAAAGCCGCTCCAAAACCTAGTGGGAACAAAGTTGTTTTGTACCTTGAATTTGGCCTCGTGTTTCACCAGAATTTCCAAATCCCAAATACTCTCCACCACGGATATGAGAGTCTGTTACATAACTAAAATGCAAATCATAATACCCTGTGCTAAAAAAGTTTTGCATAGAAAACGTGGGTCTGCTCTGGCAAGATATTTTAATCCCTTGCTTATTTCGCAAACTACCCCATAACGCTTGCAAATCGCTTGTATGAATGCATTCATAATGCTGCAAAAGTGTACGGTGGGAAACCGCTGGTGAAAGCAATCAACTTATTGGCTTCGCTTCAGCCACACGTTATCTTTCTGTTGATAAAATCGATAGAAAACATGAGCTATCATGGGAACCTGTAGATATCAAAATGTAACTAATGCAGCGTTGATTTGCACAAATTTTTATTCGTTTGAGTCTTTGCAATAAAAAATATCTCTGGACTACGAAAAGAGCTATGAGAGATAAATCATTGCTACAGACGGCCAGGTGATTTACTGTTTAAGATCGTGCAGCGTACAACATAATTAGAATATCATACATTGGTCTACAATGTTCTAAACTCAAATGTAAGATTTCTTTACTTTCTTTTCTTTCATAGGTTCAATAGCATTACGAGGGAAGTGCAACGATACTATTCAGTGCTTTGGAGAGCACGTTGAATGTAGACTTGGAATTTGCAAATGCCAACTTGGCTACTTGCCACGTGTTGACAATGGAGAATTATGTGGAGGTAAGGAACAAATGAAATATAGTTTTGCATATAATATGCTTTTATCGTGGTTTATGCGAAGGTTACTACCAAGGGGTTAGATGGTTTTCGCATAAATCTTCGTTATATTGTATGCTTTGGCTTTTTTTTCCCGATATTATATTATTGTTAGGGTCATAACTTATGACTGACGCTTCTCATTGTTTTACAGAGGCTAGCGCCCATCATGTGGAGGTACCAACAACAGATCCTACCATGATAGGGGTGGTTGTGGGATTGGCACTGATGTCGGTCACACTTTGTATTGTGCTAAGACTATTTGCCAAGTAAGTTGGCCATAATTTTGCTGTCATAACTTCATTCTTCGTTTTCATGAAAGATATGTTTGAGCCTAATTTGAAGTCAATATTGATATATAATTTTACCTAATGCAATGATTGTTGAATGTGTTTTCAGGGCACGCTTTCGTGAAAATCGAACTATATTCAATACACCGAATCCCCGGTTGATGAACGTGTCCTTACTGAAAGGGTCCAAAACACTTCTGAGGGGAAACAGCGCTGGTGGGCAAAGATCCCGACGAGGAAGTCAAGTTTCCATGGCTAGCGGTCAAATCGAGGGAGAATCTCCAGTTAACTCAGGAAATGAAGGGAATGGAGCGCCAAGTGGTGCAGGGTCTTCACATCCTCACCGTGTTAAACCGTCACGAACATTGTCTACTGACACTACAAATCAGGAGGGAACCCCAACATCATCACGGCCCCCTGCATCTGGAAATCGTTCCAAATTCCGTCAGGACTCTGTGGCATCAAATGTTTGAATTGAAAGCATCAAAAAATCATGATTTTCATTGAAGCGCTTTTCGGTTTCATTTTTTAAAACATTCGCTGATTATTCATTGCATCATGAAGAAATAGCAGGATTTTGATGATCAGGTTTATTTATAAAACGTACAAGAAAATCTCCTAATTCGGAAACTCCAAGAATTTACCATCCACTCTGACCGGGCCCTGTTTTCCCATGAATATTGTGATCTGTATGTAAGTGTAACAACTACCTAGAGGTAGCTCATTTAGCCGACCATTTTTATATGATGGTATTTGTCCTAAAATGCTCAGTCCTCGTTTACCCATCTATGTAATATGATATTATTCTTCAATTGATGATTACTTCTAGGTTTAAGATTTTCCTATTGTCAACACAAACACGAAAATCTCACTTCCATACATTTTTCTTTTGTCGGAACATACGAATAACTTAATATCTGGTGGTTTGTTATACGTGTATGAAAAGTTTACTATTAATATGTTTGCAAATTGTAGATTCTTTTCTGGTATAAACTTACGCACATTTGTACAAAGACGATGTTTCTGGATCATTTCAGCGAAAACTTGTTTCGGACGCCAATTTCAACGCGATCGTCACGGCCGCATTAGTAATGTTTTTGCCGATATCACACAGGAAAATGAATACTTGACATATTGGAATTATCCGTGGAATTGATTCCCATGAATTTGGAGATACATACATTGAACATTGGTGCTAATTTCTTTGGCAGCTAAACAAGTAATTGCCTAATGTGTTTGAGATTGTTTCGTCGGATATTTATCCATTCGGTTTTTAAGATGTATGTATGAAAATAAAAAGCGCGTGCTATTTGGGTATCACCGCTTGTTTGAGCAGTATTGTCGAGTAAATGTTTTGTTTTAGCTTTAGTAATGGACAAGGTTTTGGGGGTATTAAATAGATATGGATGATGGAGACTAATGGTACAATGATGAAAAAATAAGCCATATGATCATCTAGTAATTTAGGTGTAAATCGATAATTAGATAAGCTCGATGGATTGTGTTAAATGTGTATCTTCAAAATAGTGGAATTATCAGATAAATGTCCAAACACATCACACGCCCGTGCCCATATTTGATCTCTCCTAGTGCCTAAAAAGGTTGCATCTTTTCCATGAACATTTTTTGAACTGATAATGGTTCTAATTCAACATACAGAGTTGCTTATTTTATATCGAAAGTCAAAAATTCACTTACATGTTGCTAGTTTTCTCCCTGAATGGGATTTTCATTTTATCCTTTACAAATTGTAGGGATTTTCGCTTGATGTAAAATTAAAAGTTATGGCTGCTATGCAAAAAAGAAAACGTGGTAGGTCAATGTTACCAGGTATGCTACAATATTACTAAAGCACAAAGCACCTAGCTATTAGCACGCACGTATTGTCAAGCAGAAATGAAAAAGAAATTAATGAAATCATTAATGTAGCCGTAGTAATTAAATGGAGAGTGAGGTTTGTGGGTTATAAAAATCCAAATGGAAATTATACTTGTTTCGGAGAGGAGTAGGCTATTTTTAAGTGATCTGATAGCTTTTTGCATTAGGTAAAAATGTGTAAACAAAACAACCTTGCAGTAAGACAGAAAGTCAGTTTGCGAAGATTATTAGGGTATGCTTTTAAAATAAAATTGCAAAGTAACGCTGCGAATTTATCCGTGGATTCCAGAAAGATGCCATAAAAAATAATTGAAACCATGTTAATACGTCATTTCCGAATGTACAAATGTATAAGAAGTTTTTATCAAAGAATTTACAGAAATCTATCTAGTCTCGCAAGTCAAAATTTAATGGCTTGATTTCGTGTTTAAACCACACGGGGGAAGGTCCAC
This sequence comes from Salina celebensis, assembly GCA_036561885.1. Taxonomy (NCBI): domain Eukaryota; kingdom Metazoa; phylum Arthropoda; class Collembola; order Entomobryomorpha; family Paronellidae; genus Salina; species Salina celebensis. The sequence goes on from JAAXOA010000845.1 coordinate 10,839, forward strand.
ATGTCCCAGTTTCAATGAAGACTTCAAATAGACTAACCGATTTACTTATGCAAATCTCAGTTTCTGCTAAAAGCAAATTTGGGCTGCGTGTAGCAACGCTTGTAACTCACTACACTACTGCTACTAAATTGGACTAACCTATGCAAAACCCTTATCACATGCCAGGCGACTTAGTCAATAGACTTGAACTAAAAAGTAGGAATTAGGCGAAATTGATTTTACCTACTGGTGCTCGCTTTTACCTGAACTAAATGTCTTCTATGCACATGACCATTAAAAACTATTAATATCGTCCATGTGATTTTGAGTGCTGTCCTTGTATCTGCAAAACCAATTGCTAAGAAATGTTTGAGCTACATTTTATCACCCCCATCGATACAAAATCTCCATAAGCTGTCACTTGCGTTCCAGTTCGTAATGTTTCCTGTAGCTGTCTGACATCTGAGAGATCTTGTTGAAATGACTATATTCTCCATTCATATTTGAACTAAAGACATTTTTATATAATATTTATCCTAATCCTAACTTAATATTATGTTTAAGTGCAGAATGCTACGAAGTATTTTTTTCTGTATTGCTTTAACTCAATATTAACTCAAGTAGCGCTCGCCGTTAGAAAGACGTTTGGTCCATTCCGGTGTGTAATAGTAAAACATCATCATTATTTGCTGTTTGCTAATAGTTCGTTATACAAATTTGATTTTACAAAAATAACAGATGAAGGGATAGAGTATGTATCTACTCCTAATATTACAACAAGAAACCTTTTATAACTTGAAAATATGATGTAAGTCATACTCTTTCTACGAGTCGTTTTTATATTTTATTGTGTAAGTTTTTACATTACCTTGTTATACAATACTTGATTACATTATACCTTACTGATTGCCATTGAAACATATTTACTGTAAACCGTATGAAAACTGTACTAAATATAATCCATATGCATTCAATAAAAACAGGCCTTTCCCAAGATTATTCCAAAATAACCTCTTCTCACAAAACAAATCCCTTCCATCTATTTTCTACCGTGCAATATTAATTCATCGTAATGAAGTGCGGTTAAATCATTATCGAAGATAAAACATGACTAAATAATAAATATTTAAAACTGGTAACAATAGCAATTTTTCATGTGACACACTTCATACCGATAGAATTTGTATTTTTAACATTAAAACTACTGCGGAAATAACGAAGTCGAGGAAAACTACGTAATACGTAAAATGCAACATTATTCTTAAGCAATTGCTGAAAGTGTCAAGTGTCCGGAAAATGATAAAAGACGAGGCATCCAACTCTAGAGATCACACCGACATTTTAATTTGGTAAATGAAGCAGCATTTCTGTTTCCGTTATGCGTTTTTCTTCCAGCTAAAGATCTTCCATTGCAGAAATCGAAGACAAGTGGGATTTTGGAGGACAGCATTCACCTATTTTGTGTAATGGCGTATTCAGGCTGAGTAAACTTTGCCTTAGTTTCTCTTCCATTAGCAGTTTCCTGAAAATAAATACAGATAATACGTTAGATTCAGCGAAGGACCAGACATAATATCATATCACATTCCAGTAACTTGAGATTATCGAACATACTTGGTGGCTGCAACTGCAAGTATCTCATTGCCCCTCGTTTCAACGAAACACTTGTCAAACCCAAATGAATTCTTTAGCTCCTCTGGACTGTTTACTTGAATAATGCTTCTGTGGACATTACACATAAAATTCAATTCTGTTAAATGTTCTAAAATGATGGGTTTACCTTTTTTCGAATGTTACTCACTCAAAATTGTCTTTGCACAAGTCGTCCACACGGTTTCCAACGCTCCGTGAATAAATTGTGGAAACCATCCGTTGAACGGGGAGAGATGAGATGTTTTTAATGGAATTCATTTTGCATCAGTTATGATAACTACTTATGTTTTGTCTAAAAATGTTGTCTAACTACTTATGTTTTGACTAAAAATAACACTAAGTATTAAAGCTGAAATTTGCCGACTCCAGCACTCCACAGTCACTTTACACCAAGACTTGTTTTTTGTATGTAAAGAAATCTTGTCTGGGTTTTGTCACTACTCCTGGAGCAGCTGAACAAAATAATGTAAAAATTAGTCAGTAAATTCTTAAGACAAGATGTACGCACTTAAAACTGCAACGTGACAGATAATAATTCTTGTTAAAAACCGATGACGACTATTCATTATGTTATTGACAAAGCTTCTTGATGGGGCGAACATTACCATTTATAACTACACCGCGTGTAGATCTTTCTTCTTGTTTTACACGGAACAAACTTAGCAAACTACTTATCACTTTTTACTAGCTCATCAAACGCAGTTGTTCATTATTGGGAGACGTAAAACTTGTAGTTGTAGCTACTCGTTGCAATGAATGGAGTTTAACGTTAAATACGTGCTAAAACAGCATAACTTTAATGCATATGGCAGAGCGTCTTGTCCCCAACCTACGTTCATTTTTGCACGTAGCAAACGTTATGAATGGGTAAAGAACGTTATGAATTTTGACTTCCTCGTAATGGAGAAAATTGTATTAAAACTTTCATACAAAAAAATTGAAATATTCTTCGCTAGAATTTTTTGTATTCAAGATAGCGAAATTGACCAATGGTATTATTTTTTAACCCATGAACTTTATAACTTTATGATTTTATACTTTATGCGTTAGTTTCTGCACACGCGGGCTTTCGTTCCGGGTCCAGGTTTACTTATGACTGCCGGGTTTGATATGATTCTTTTGTGATTGTAATGATAACCATTGCATGAGGAAAAAAATAGTGATAATGTTATGACGATAATGGGAGATGCAAAATTGTACTATACAAAGCCTGGTTCGGAATGTATCAATTGAGATTTTTAGCCAAAAACTCCCGTATTTTTCTATTGAATGTTTTTTCTTTGTGTGTATTTACTCTGTATTACGTCAAAGTAGCAACAAATAGATACTCACAACTAATGAAAAGCTGTGAATAACATGGCTTGTTTTTCTGTATGGAATTGAGTTTATGGAAAATTTTAATAGAACAAGTACATTATGGTTTTGGTTGCCTTTTAAGATGACAAAATAGCGTGAATACCAGCTAAAAGCCTGGTTCAGTGGCTTCGTCTTGTTGTAAACAAAAACATTAGTACTAACAAGTAAGCATTTGGCATTTGTGCTTCTGACAAAAGTGGACTCTTTAGGGCGATTCCATTCTTACATTTATTACTCAAAACTAGAAAACAAGTTACTGTGTGTTGTAGGAATGTCTGCGTGCATGAGCTATAATGGTCCTAATAGACAGCATTTGCTGACCAAGAGCTCTTTAAATGTGTAGTACATTATCCGTTCCACAAGAAGCAAAAAAAGTTATGGATAAGCTATATCTTTATGCGAGTAATACAAAGCTGAAAGGAGTTTAACCTGCTGGATATGTGCTGGAGAGGACAATGAAATTTGCACCACCAAGGTCAAGGGATATACAACCTGTAAGGTGGACATATTCTCTGCAAAGCTAAGATTTTATGTTTGTAGTAAACAAAGATCACAATTGTGCCAGTCAACAACAACTTGAGTCCAGAGGTTAAAGGTTTAACTACCAATCACAACAATGGTACTGATCTTGTACTGATAAGAACACGATAAGACGAATTTTCACTAATGATGACAACAGATAACCCTTTCATGGTGTAATGACTACTGAGACTTGGAGTTATTATGCATATATTATGTTTGGTAAGCTCGGTCACTCGAATGTAATCAAAACAATTCATTTAACATGAAATGGATACGCTTCTTTCATATTTTAATTTACCGAAACATACGCTTTGACTAACATTTTTCATTAGTTCAAACATATATTAAACAAATGCATACTAAATACTACATACGGAATATTACTTTCTTTGTAAACTACTACACTTTGGGGAAATTAAGTGATTGACAGATTGACTTAATTAATTGGGTTTCTAAGATGCGATGAAGTTTAGTATCCTGAAGTTGTCTTTCCGTATTTTCCTTTCCACAAAAATTAACACTCAATTCTTATTTTGTGATGTTCTTTTTTATGTAGGTGAAACCCAAAGAAATACGTCAAGTAATTACTCTCCCTAAGCCTTATTATGGTACAACTAGTTGATCTAGCATAAATATGGAATATATAAACCGATAGTATTTTTTCGCCAAGAGACTTTGTGAACTTTATTTCACGAATTAACATTGAATAACATTTTTGCTGAATGTGGTGCTAGCAAATATTGGGTCTGTTTACTACTCCTCCTGGTCCAGGAGGCACATTTTTCTCCTTCTTGCTAGGTGAAAGGGGTGTTCCACACAAAATTGCTTTAACATCTTCAACATCCAGTGTTTCGTATTTAAGGAGCGCATCCGCTAAAGCCTTATGCTCCCTCGCGTGAGTTTTTAATATGCACTTGGCCCTTTCATATGATTCTTGAAGCAGTCTTCTTATTTCTTGGTCTATCTGTTCACTGGTATTAGGGCCCAAATCATTCACGGCAACAAGGGATTTCGAATTATCTTCAATAGCTCGTAGTCCAACTTTGTCTGACATTCCCCATTCCTTGACCATGTGGGTTGCAATTGCTGTTGCTTGCTGTAAATATATGCAGAAACAGTTTTATGTTATTGCAAACTATCGAATATGGAATAAAGACTTTAAGAAGGATTAATCCATCGCGAATTACCTTCAAGTCTGATGCGGCTCCGGATGTAATTTTGTCGACTCCAAAAATCAGTTCTTCTGCTGCTCTTCCTCCCATCATTGTATCCATTAAAGCCATGAGCTGGGATCTTGTAACATGATATTGTTCCTTTTCTGGGATATATGACGTGTGACCCAACGATTGTCCACGAGGGATAATAGTTACCTGACAAGTAAATATACAAGAACGTGATATGAAACTGTAAGTAATTAACTCAAACTCAAAGTACGGTATTAATTTAAAAAAGCATGTAATTATCAACATTTCTAAAACGTGTACCTTGTGCAAAGTATTAGCATCTTTAGTATAAAAGGCAACGAGAGCGTGGCCACCCTCATGGTAAGCTGTGATTTTATTTGTCTCATCATCAGGTATTCTGGATTTTCTCTCAGGCCCCATTAAAACTTTATCTCGAGCGAAGTCCAAGTGTTTTCGATAAACACGGTCGGAGCCCTCGATAGCGGCCTTGAGAGCAGCTTGGTTTACCATATTTTCGAGGTCAGCTCCAGTGAAGCCAGTTGTACCCCTGGCAAGACGGTCGTTGTCGACATCATCACCTCTCTTAATTTTTCCAACATAATAGTCCAGAATATCTTTGCGGCCAGCGTAGTCTGGAGCTGGAACTGGTACTTCAACATCGAATCTTCCAGGTCGGAGGAGGGCTTTATCGAGATCCTCTCTTCGATTTGTCGCCCCTAGCACAATAACACCTTCGTTTTGGCGAAATCTAATATGAGCAATTAACAGAATTAACGTTTTAAGTTTGTGTGTTATTCGAAATAAAGAGTTTTTAAGTCACAGATGTGGGCTAAACTTACCCATCCATCTCGGACAGAAGCTGATTAATAGTTTGATTAGCGTAAGGATGGAGCACGCTGTTAGTTCTCTTCGAACCGACAGAATCAATTTCATCAATGAATATGACACAGGGAGCTTTGAGCTTTGCTGCTTCTGTAATACATTAACACAAGAATTTCAATAGACAGCTCTATTAATATCTCAAATTAAAAAATAAGCACTTACTAAATAAATCTCTAACTCTTCGAGCGCCTTGTCCAACTAAAATCTCGTCAAATTCAGGTCCTGCAGCTTGGAAAAACGGGACACCCGCTTCTCCAGCAACTGCTCGAGCAAGTAGGGTCTTCCCAGTTCCTGGAAAGGACGCAAAATATTTGTATTCTCCAAACACCTTTCGTCAGAGCAAGAATACATCATTGTAGCTTACCTGGTGGACCAACTAGTAAAACTCCTTTTGGTAATTTTCCTCCTAGTGCGATAAATTTATCAGGATTTCTTAAAAATTCAACCACCTCCTGTAGCTCGGATTTTGCTTCGTCCACCTAAGGAACAGAAAAAAAAGTCAAGCCGCCAGTAGACACTAAAGTTACCGGTTATGGCATTATTTACCCCTTTGACGTCTTGAAAAGTCACAGTAATCTCTTCAGGATGTACTTCGTTTCCATTTGAAACATTGACTCGGAATATTCCTCCACCAAACGAACCTTTACGAGGAATAACAGTTGGTTAGATATCTTATCACCTGCGTTCGGAAACGTAATTGAAAGTTTCACTAGTTGTGCATTACCCATCAATGAAGCGAGAATAGCTGTGAATACGGCAATAGCCAAAATCTGCTGAACTGTCCGTAACCAACGGTACGTTCTACTCTGGTTTGGAGGGGCATTTGTAGGATTTGCAGCGATGTAGCCTTCCGCAAACGCAATTTTCAACTTGTCCGCTTCTGTCGCTGGCACGTCTGCTATTATAGCTTTATAAATACAACAAAACAATTACTCATTAGGTAAAAAGCCGCTTCACCAAGAACAGTTTTCATCAGTAGTGAATCGTGATGACCATAACGCGTGATTGAAAGACTAAACCGCACTTACTTTTTAACTTTTCGGAAGGAAGAGGAATTGGCGGTGCTACTTCCTTTGGAGGAAATAATTTGTCCCTTAATCTGTCAAATAAAGTAGGATTCCTTGCTTTAGCCGCTTCCATGTCTCTTTGTGTCTTAAATGTTCTATAGGGTACTGAAACGTTAAAACAGTTGTTAGATCCAGCAACAGCAAATCGAATTAGTCAAAAAAGCCTCATTTGAATAATTTGCAATTTACCAGTTCGGTATATGTTGTACTTTGGTTGCAAAAACGCGGAATATTTTCTGTCGGTTTCGAATGATCCGGCTGAGGTGTATGATACAAAACTACTTAGAAGGGACCGATTTGGTAATGCATTATACGCGTCATCATTCACCGAAACGTCATTAGATCCTTTCCCTAATTGATGGTATGGCTTTTTAGAGACATTCAAAACCTAGAGCATTAAGGTTCCAGTAAATTGTTAGCGTTTGATACAAATTGGTTATACCATGTTGATAGTAATTGCACTTCATACCTTAAATATCTCCCTCTTCAAATCATTAACTGACGAAGACGCCAGCGGTTTCAAGAAGTTTCCTCCGACAAGTTTATTTTCAGTTGAAGCCGCCCACACAATACTCGATGCTATTTCGTCAACAATCGAATCCAACTGTGTAGAATCCAACGACGCTGCTAAACTACGAGCTAAGTCTTTGGCATCGTGTGGAGATAGATCAACTAAAGACTGGAAAGTAGGTCCTTCGCTGAGATCTTCCTTTGCTTGACATTGATTTTCAGTAACACCTGAAACCACCGTAGATTTCTCAGTTTTCTGTCCGACAAGTGTTGAACTAGAGCCCAGCAAATTGGTGGACTGTCCTGATGACTGTGAAAATCGGAACTTCTGAGCGGTCCGTGACGCTGCAGAAGTCCGAGATCCCGACTGTGAAATCGTGTTGATCGCTCCACATGTTAGTTGTGACAGCTGCTGGAGAAACTATAAAATAACGCAAATAATATGACGTAATTGTGCTTCCTCTAATAAAATGTTTGATTTTTAAGGTAATACACTCACCAAATTTTGAAAGGAATACATTAAATTTTGACTCCTTAACCGGCCTTTTTCTTGATGCAATTTCTTCTGGACGAATAGAACACAATTCACGGGTTTTATTTAACTGTTTTTGAGAAACTGTTATTAAAACACGTTAGAACTCCTTGTTGTTGAACAGCAAATGCTCACAGAGTGCACGTACACATCGCTGCTGATCGAGAGCTCTCATGTGTTGTGATGTGAGAGGAGCTCCTGCACATGAGGGGTAGGCTAGTTGGATGGAGCTTATCCTAAACGAAAAAAATATAGAAAATTGTTCCTTTTTTCTGCAGATCAACATATACAGGAATAATTTATTGTCACGGTTCCCACTTCACTTCCAAAATGGTCACATTTGCCCCATAAAAGTACTTCTTCCTTAGTTGGAAAGCAATGAATAACAAATCTTAACTATTCGAGTTTCTTTATGAGAGACAAAATTATGAAGATGCAACTTCTTGCAGGGTCTTCCAAAAAAAGTAAAGTTGTTACGCTGAAAATGACAAAGAGATGGACATTAGTAC
>JAAXOA010000846.1:0-19025 GCA_036561885.1 Salina celebensis
ATTCCGTATTTTTAAAAAGAGAAAGTAGGACATGTTTTACAATAATATTTACATGACTAACGAAAAACTTTTTGCATCTAAACAAAATATTAAATATATCGATTAAGAGTTTGGTTGGGCATATGAATAGGTATACAGAATGGTTGGTTGGAACCACTTTATATATTTAGAAAAAAATGAAGGATCGACTGGCAATTTCTGGTTTCTTTGCTGGTCTTTTTCAACGGGAAAAATGAATATTCAAAACATACATTATCTTGGGAACTTAATTAAACCAAATGAAATCAGGTATTTGTAAGTACATATATAGTAATAGTAAAAATGCGATTTGGTATGGGAAGAAACTAAAATACATGGGTGAACTCAGATGAAAATCAAGTGTCATTGTTCTATTCAAAATTGAACATTTCGAAGAGCTCCTTTTTCTAACTAAAAATACACTCTCTACTCAGAACTCTGAAACTACTTTTGAGGTAGACCGTCGTAAAAGGGAAATAGTTGAAGGTCATTTTCTTCTTTTAAAAAAAATACAAACCATAAATTAGGTAGTAAAAGATCCAAATTTCACATCACGAATAAACAAACGTAAGCTGAGATTTTAAAGGAAGGAAAATAAAATATTCATAAAATCGTGACTTCTCAGACATTTATAGTTAGGAATGATTGAGATTGGACCACAGTTTATAAGACTCACAAAAAATGCGTCTTTTTGCATGAGTTTACTTGACGCAGGGGCGTCTTGAGAAAGTTACAAGAGAATCTTATCAAAGGAAAATAAAACGATTTTTTGGAGACAAACTGCCCTGATAGGAAAATTCTTCGTGTATTTTAAAACTTGCGGATTTGTCTAATTATATGAAACGGTTATTATAAAAATTACTTCGCTATAATGTGTAAGACAGACAGTTTATGCATGGAAATTGTAACAAAAACGAAACTTTATTCCAAACCTAGAAGTTTACACTCTAAATACATGGACAATAAAAGGTGTTTTTTTCTGCTAACTTAAGTCCTGACGTAAATTATTGCGAGAAAATGTTATATCAAAAAATTTCAAAAAGTAAAACTGAATTTTGAAACATCTAGCTATAAGATTTAGAAAGGAGTTAAAAATTGTACTTCGGGTTGCCCCATACGCTATGTAGTATATATTTTATTTTATGAATTGTCAATGCAGTTTTTTCTGGAAATAACAATGCAGAAAATGTTCAAATTTCCTTTTATCAATAATTATTATAAATACAAAATATTAATCTTGGAGAGTACAAGCGTTTACAGTTTAATCATTTCGATAGGTTTGTCGATTTCATCTTTTGTTAAAATTATGATCCCCCACCACTGCTACATGGTTTTACATGAGCTTATCGCATGCGGTGGTTAAACAAAGTAATTTGGATTAGGAGAGTATGTGACAAAACATTCAAACGCTTTTATTGTTTTATTTTCATTCTCTTAAAAGATTGCCTAAAGTTAGGTAAATGGGAAATATAGTTTGATTAGTTTTATGGCCTATTTGGTTATTTTAAAGCCTAACTACGAAAATAATTATAAAAACAATTAAGGTGACAACAAAAATACATACATTGGAACCATATTTACTGCAAGAAATATATGTCTCTCATAATCTCTCTCTAATTCATTTACAATTACAAAACATAAGATTTTATTTTAATATACACTAACTGCGCATGGCAAAATATTTATAAAAAAAAACACTCTCCAGGTGAAATATCAGCTAGTCTACTTCATGTCACTTTTTTCGTGTGATATGAAATCAGCTATGTTTATTATACTTAATTTTAGGACTATGGCATTTACGCAAGAATGCAAAAGTAACCATCGAAAAAAATATTTCTTACACAATTTTAATATGGTATATATGATTGATTTTTTTGTTGGCGGAGAAAGAAAAGATTAAGCAGTATTACATTTTCATTACGCAAACCTATCCATAAAAAACGTTAAAGAACTTGTAACAAAAAAAAGAAACTACAAATATTTTACGATTTCTATAGGTAACTTGATCAAGTGTATAATTACAGTGATCAAGCTATTCATATTTTACTCTTTGTAGTTGTGTCTCGTCTATAATGAGAATGAAAATGGATAATCAATGATTTCAGGGCATGTTTGATTATCTAGTTTGCAAAAGTGTGCATTAGAGGGCGGGGAGAAAGTCAAGAAAAAGCTCTTTCCAAAAAATAACTTGTGTAGACGGGAACGTCGGTGGATTGAAACTAAAGTTGTAAACATTTTTTATTTAAGTACTGGTGTAAGTACTGTGCTGATCATGAAGACAGTTGAGATTGATTCTACGAGAGGACCGTGTACAGGAATAAAGAAGTACTACTTTTCTGTTCATAATAAAATGTAAAATAGACAAGAGATTGTAATCATTTTTTGTCTCATAAAAATTGATCTTTAAATGTCTCTAATAAATTAAAACGTTATTATTAAAACAATTGAATTGCTTCTTTTTTCATTGGCATGATGATGGAATAAACTTCTTCGAAAACAGATAGTTTTACTATTTTACTTTTTTATTCATTAACATACTTTTCTCTCTATACCAATCATAATCTCTCATAAGATTTGGAGTTTTTGGTAGTATTTGTTACATGACTGGTGGTACACATTCAAAAATACATTTATTTTAGTCGATTTCACCGGAACTACTTAAATTGATGATCACAATTTATCTGTGCTTGCAGAATGAAAAGAGGAAACCAACAACAATGAAGGTTTGCATAACATATATATATATATAGTGTTGGAATATATATAGTAACGATATTTAGTCGTTGATCTAGTAATTTGGTATTTTAATTTCATAACAATGGGAGTTCACAGAGTTTTCTTGCTTTGATTGGGGTCGTCCTCAGCCGAGTTAGCACTAGCACCATTACTAGACTTTTCAGAGGAAGATGGTTCAGGTTGTCCGGGCGGCACAGCCTCTGAAGATTCGGGGCAATTAGTGCCATGCAAGAACTTGTGGATACGGCTGATTCTGTCTTTAAGCTTCACTTTTTCCTTTAATTTTTGAGGAATAACCATCATCGTCGTGATAATATTTCCAAGGGATACGAAACAAAACAGAACGCTCAAAACAGGCACCTTGAAAGATCAAAACAACCACATTAATGAGAGACCATAGTAACAAACAAAGTTTTCAACCACGGCAGATAATTATTTCCTGTCGAACCTGCCACGTTGCATTTTGATCGTAGCTGAGTTGGTACAAAACGTAGGCATTATACATTTGGAAAAAGTATCCAATGAATAGAAATGGAAGAAGGAAACTAAGTCCACGCCACATCCATGAATGAAAGCCCTCAATTGTGATATCCATGTTGTGACGCTCTCCTAACGCACGTAATCTGTACAGGACGCCTCTTTGGTACCGAAACTGCAGGAATTGAACAAGGCCTGGAGACGAAAGGAGACAAAAAATTCATTTATGAAATAAAGCTCTTAAATGTAAAAATTGCGGGAGTCTGAGATAAACTTACTTATATAAACATTGAACCACATAAATTGCGAACGGAACGAATAGTAAACCGTATTGTTTGGCCAAATTAAAAGCACTCCAGAGAGCGCCGTGGAAATAAAATGATGCATTCTCCACCAGCCTTTGATTTTTGACCCATTCACTTTCAAGATGCTTTCTCTGATTGTCAATGTGCAGTAGTACCATACCAAGAGAAACATAAAGATGAGATCCAGGACTCTGATATAAATCAACAAAATTAGTATAATTGATTAACACAACATAACACCTGGTGTTTATAACACGTACATGGCATCTTCTATCATTACCTTGAATTCATTAATAAATTGCCGATGGAAATTAACAAACCAATGCCGTTAATAATCAGCTTGAATTTCTCATACTCATCTTTATAACGGAATCTGTGGAAAAAAACCAAATTATCACGAGCATAATTCCATGCAACATCCTGCTTCTACTATGTGAAAATAAACGGTGCATACTTTTCATCTTTGTTCAGAATAGAAACGTTAACATTTCCCAAAATAATTCTCAAATAGAGTCCATTCTTTTTTGGAAGTGCTTCTTCAATCTCAGAAAGATCAGCCTTACGTCTTAGCATATTCTGCTCCAGGTCACTGATTACTTCTTTGCATTCACTCTTCCGTGAGTACCTGCGATTATTTAATAAACTTACTTTCTGAATTCGTTCAATAATCATAATAATGAAAAACAATCATTCGTACTTTGTCATGGATTTTCTAATAACCCCAATCCGGTACCGCTGATGATTTAGCTCCTTCACACATTTTGCTTGCAGACTTGCCACTTCATCCAATTTCTGAACGTATTCCTTGTGAAGCGTCTGTTAAAAAATTAAACAAATTATTAAAAGGCGGCATGCAAAATTTACTCTGGAGCACTCACCGTCAACTTTTTGAATTCACTGGACAAGTCATCGAAGTCTTTGACACAGCTTTGAATATCTGTATCAGTTTCCATCGTGTGGCAATCGGTCCCTTCAGTTACACGCCCGCCTTTCTCGTCAATTTCCTACGAAAATTTTGAATATTTCAAACCATCGAGAAAAAAAGGAACAGCTATACACACTATTTTTTCTACTGTCGGGTTCACTGTTTAAAACTATAAATTCTACAAAATAAAGACCGGCTACTTGACTGTCATGTCACAGTTCCGCCCATCCAACAACAACAACTAGCCCTGAGAATAATTACACAAAAATCACTTGACAACAATCCCCCAAAATGTTCTGGCTAGTCTAAAAAATCCGCTGTCTGCCCTAGGTACTGATAACGCATCCGTCATAATTATTTCCATGGGAAAAGTTTTTTCCCCTAGCTAACGATGCTTCTCGTCACGACATGCAAATTATCAACTTGTTCACACACACCATATCTCTCGGCACACACTCCTGCTCTGTACAAAAAATCTATCTTCCTCTGGAGAGTTTGATATCCTTCCTACATAACTTCATCAAAGCCAGGCAACCCTAATCATACAAACCTTCGTCATGACGATATCAGCATGCTATCATGCTCAAGATGACAGCCACTAAAATGTAAAACAATCCGTATAAAAGGCAGCCGGTCAAAGTTCTGTGGATTCTGGATGTTAGTTTTGCGGACAAAGGTTAAAGTAGAGCTCCATTTTAAAACAAATCATGCTGACACAGTCTAAGACACTAACGGGAACACAAAAATGTCTTCTCAAAACATAATTCTTAATATCGCTTACCTGAGATCGGTATCAGGAAATTTCTTCCGTAATTAATAGACACTTGAATATGCTAACTAAATGACGTGGTTCGGCGTTCGGCGGAAAACGTCCTAACGACAAATCAGTAATTGACGAGTCGTTAATTCAACCACTACAACTAGAAAATACACACTGAATTGGGAAATCATAAGAGAGGAGTTGAAGCAAATTGTTTTCGTTCAAATTATGGCCAAGTTGTCATCTGATTCGGACTATTGGCAAGTTGCTTCTGCTGTGTACTAGACCGACACGACACAAAAAAACGATTCGAATGTTTGCCGCTGCCGCTGGGTAAAAGTCAACAAAAATTATTGTTTGGCATTAAATACTTGACATGATTATTATGTTTTTTAACTTGAGCATAGTTCGTTGAGTTGTCAAGAAGTTGCTTCATATTGTTGAGTACTTGTCAAAGAAATTAATTGACATAATATAGAGAGAGTAACGTGTTTTCAACTATGTACTGTCATCAACATTTTCTTTTCCCAACTCGACGATGACGGGGGCAACAAATCCACACATGCATGGAAGTTACAGACATCGAAAGATGGGGCAATAAAGGACATTTACTTGCAATTCGCTTGTGATCGACTTGGTAGCCTAAAAGTGAATAGATTTCTCTGCTGCTGCTTGTTGGTTAACGTAAATTTGCTTATACTGTACCGGTGGAAATCAGCTCGGCTTGCTAATTTCCTTTTCAGCTAATTGACGGGTGTAACAGGTAAGGTAATTAGTGTGTGGCTTATAGTATGTTTGCATTTGTAGTTTCCATTAAATCTAGGAGGGGGTTGGGGTGGTGAATTGTTACATCATGCTTTGCTAAGCACGTGGTGTGTTGTTTTGTATCGATCGATATCCCCTTCGCCATTTGCGGTAGAAGTGTTTTATCTTTGATTAGTGGTTATTTGATAACAATTTTACCCATTTTGGCCCTTAGAACCTTTGTGGTTAACAAAATGATGAAGACCGTCTTCAGTCGTATGGCAGGACAAGGAGCCCAGTCAAGGGTAGCCCTTCGTCACTTTTCGTCTACTGGAACCCTGGGATGTTTGACCAAGAAGTTGGGTGGAAAATGGATACTCCAGACGAAAGGTGGCTTACCAATGGGCACACCAGCTGCTGCAATTCAACGAATGACTGGGGGCGTTCGTGCTAATCATGGACAAAAAACCAAAGGTAATTGGAGGCGACACAAGGTGCATAAAACGTTCTTTGTTTGAATTCAACTATCTCTGTCAATTTTAGGAGACGAGGAGCTAATCAATTTCCTTGAAGAAGAGATTGCGACTGAGAAGAAAGCGCAGCGTTCAACCAGTGTTCCAACAAGCTTTGAAGGTTTTCAAGTTTCCGGTGACAAATCTGAAATTGTTCTTGTCAAAAAAGTAGGAAATGAAGAGTAAGGAAATCGGATATATGAGCAGACATAATTCATAAAAACTTAAACATGATATTATAGCAATACTCACCTATTCCTTTTGTTTTAGAATACGGATCAGTGCTAATGTTAATCATTCAGTTGACCAAGATAACTATGATGAATCTGCAATGAAAAAGCCTGAAGGGGAAGATGACATGCGTTCTAGGCCTAACTTTGACATCGAAATTAAGCGTGGAAGCCAAATCCTATGCTTTCAGTGCTCCTTCGTTCGTGAAGGGGGTGAACCAGAAAATCCTGATGAATACGGTACTTAATTTCAATTTAATGTAACATTAGTCAGTTATGATTTTATGAATGCAGCAGTCTTCCACCTTTTGGTTTTTTAAACTGTTTCAATAGGTGATATCTTTGCTATCGACGAGGTTACCATGTTTGAAGGAGAAGGAAATGAAACTGACTACGCTGTAGCTGGTGACATATTAGACGGAGTAAGGGAGTTTCTTGTTTCTCAAGTGAATATTTTCGATTATTTATTGAATTGGTTTCGATGTACTCAATGTCCTTAATTTTTCAGTATCTTTATGACTTGTTCATGAACTTGTTGGAAGAACGTGGGGTGACGAACGAGTTTGTCCAAAAACTGTCTGATCTTTTCACTGACTACGAACACAAACTGTACGTGGAGCTCTTGGTTAAACTTCAAAACTTTTTAGCCAACAAGTAAAGTCATAAAATGACGAAATCTCGCCATGTCGTCATCGACTCTAAATCTATTCTTGTATTAAAATAACGTGGGTCAACTGGCAATTATAAAGTAAAACATCATTTACCCAACTTTTGTAGTAATTGTAGGCAAAATTATGTTAAATTAAACGAATTGACTGGTGTCGTTGAGCCATTTGTTTCCTCATGTATGTCCTTTTTATACGAAGCAAGTGGAAAGTTTTTTTTCCAGAATGCAATTTTAGCGGAATAAATAAAGTATGTAGTCAAACTTTGTGATCTCCACAAACAATTTGGAATTATGGATTTTCTTTTTTTGCACTTTTTCATTTCATTATAATTCAGTTTACTACATCGTATTCCTTTCTCACTTACATTTTTTGTATCAGAAAAACGAAATAAAGTCAAACAAAAATCATTCAATCTCAATGCGTCTCTGGATCATGAAGAACCGATATAATTTAATAGTAGTAATAATCATATTATTAAATTATAAATATGATGCAATGATAGAGCTATACACTAACAAAATGTCTAATCGCATTGGTTTCATACGAGCTTTAGACTGGAATTGAAAATAAAACGTTAGACGTAGTGTCTCTCCTTAGTACTACAATTGTGAATTTTCCCACGTGACATATAAAAAAAGTTCTCCTTTCAATTAAATCAAAGTCATTATGTTTTCCAAATCACTGTATATAGTATCAATTGCTAGAATATAGTAATTATTACAGGTTGTCTCTGAGGGATTCTTTTTTACGAGTTTACTGCAAATAAATAAATAATACGATTTATGTCTTCCCTCTGTATTTAACATTTTCACCACACGCAGACATGCAACACATATAAACAAAAAGTCTTATGAATAGTAAAGTAGACGCTAAAAAATCACAAATAAAGATTAGTAATCTAATTTAGCATTTTCCCATACTATCCATGCCCCGATTATAATAGAACAATCTATGTATAATACAAAGGCTTCCATCAAATATTTTCGCCGGTATCTTCTAAACACAGTATGTCATCATAAAAGTAGGAGTGGTAGATCTCACAACTACTTAACTTTATTTGGTTTTCTTCGCTATCGGAGATTTTTGATTTTTGCCTTGAGTTACCAGTGGAATTCTTAAAAACTAATGTACAGCTAATGAACAAAGTTACATGCTATGTATAGGTTAGTTTCCATTATCCACTGATAAGTTTAATTATGGGTTTAATATTAGACCTTGTTTGTATTACAGTAGGAATAGTCACCTGCATCGCTTAAAATGTATGCAATAATGCTATATCTGTAGTATGAAGTTTAGGTATGTACAACATAGTATTATGATAATTTCTTTCCTCTCTGTTAATTTAGAATTACACTGATTAATTATTTATTACATCCAGATTTTGAATGAAACTAATGTTGGCTAACATTTCTCACGGGTAATTTGGACTCACTACAAGAGAAAAGGGTGTTTAAGATACAGTGTTCAAGGGCTATTTTCTATACAAAACTTGACGTGTAGATACATAAATCTTGGATTACGCTTATTGGATAGGTTGATCATTTTTGTTATACATAACTCCTAACGGTTTCCTTTGACAATTCAGAAGATTACATTCCATAGCCTTGATAGCCGGGAACGCCAGTTCCATACGCATTAGGGTATGCTTGGTTGTATCCAGGAGGCATCATTCCAGGCCCAGCAGTTAGCATAAGTTGAGGTTCTATATAGTAATGAAACACCATTTAGTGATGAAGCAATGTGAAACGAGACAAAATAAGCTTTGGAAGATCTTATGTTAAAATTACCCATAATCATGGACTTCTGATCATTGGCAGGACCTTCCTCAATTCTTTGGGCTTCCATTTCTTCGAGTCTGTCGATCTGTTAGGAAATAACGATGTTGATAAGAAACCGCTTTTTGTATAGGATCCCGTATTGTATCAGAAGTGACTTTATAGAACTTCATCAAAGCGTACCTTTGTTCGATATTCTCTCAAAACTTGGATCATGTAGGGCATGGCAAAGTCCATGATTCCGTTTCGCCACGAAAGTTCAAGGATGACATCGGGATGGAGGAGGTCGTAGCAATGGAACAAACAGGCAGAGAAACAGTCATGGTTACCCTTATCCAAAAACCAAACCAGAAGCTCTTCTGCGATGTCAGGGTTCTTGGATTCTGCAGCGTATTCCATCGCATCCTAAATCACAGAACAACAACATAGGCGCATTCAGAGGGTTTCCGTTCAAAATTTTGTAATTATATAATTCATTTTAAAGTACCTTGTACAAACGGTCTTTCTTGCAGAGTTCGACGGACTGCTTCCACCTGTTGTTACCTTTGTACAAGTAGGCAGCAATTCTACGGAACTCAATCAGCTCATGCTTCTCGAGCTTCTGAGCCAAGGCGATATTGTCAAAGTTGTCAAAGGCATCAATGGAAGTGCGAAGTCCTTGATAATCTTCTTCTTCGATCAGAAGGCTGTTGAGAGCCTCATTGATTGCTTTGTTGTTCAAGCTTTGAACTGCTCGAAGGTAGGGCTTCACCAATTTCAAATGATTCGCCTTTGGAAACAATTAATTATTACAGTTAGCTGATCATTACCTTCAATACATAGTACTTAAGTATTACTTTAAATTGATGCTAACCTTTGTGAAGAAGTTAACAGATCGAGTATGATCCATTCTGGGAGCCAACACGAGAAGGAGGTCGTTAAGGAGCATTGGTTTGTAATCTAAGTAAAACTGAATAGCTTTGTAGTAAAGTTCTATGTTAGCAACTTTGGTGATAATGTCTTTGAAATGGGATTCCCTCCAAGCCTCGGTGGGATGAGCCATCATTGCAGTGACCGCGTTGTCATACTCCTCATATTTATCGTACAAGAAAACCAGTTCAGCCCACAAATGTGCTTGCTCCGCAGCTCGTAACACCTTTGGAATGTTGACACGCGACCAAAACAGTTCTAAATGCTCCTTCATCTTTTCCGGCTTGAACTTCGAGTATAGGATGGCAAGCTCGGTGAACATGCCCATGTGAGCCCTTTCCAGTCCAAGAGCTGCCTCCAACAAGTTGATCAGCTCCTCAAAGTAGCCTCTGTCTTGATAATGATTGATGAGGTCTTCTAGTTCATCTGCATGCACAACGATATGAAGCCCACACATTTGCGCCAACCGGAACTCCCCAGATTCAACACAGGCAAAGCAAACTTCCTTCCAAGTACGAGTGCTATAAAGGAATAATTAAACTTTATAACCACACAGGAAAATACACCCTTGAATGTGAGTGCCTATCGAAATACTACGCACCTGTTAGCTTTCCTAGCAGAGTCGACTGCTCCTTGATATTCTTTCAGATGCACAAGGGTAATCGCAAGCCGGGCAAAGTTGGAAATGTTATTGTAAAGAAGCTTAGCTGCGTCGTACATTCCAGACTCGAAACAACGATCTCCGATCTTTTGAATGTCTGCATGGTTTGGACCCGAAACAAACTCTTCCAAATCGGCAAGTCTTCCCGTCTTGGCGTAGGCATAAATCAACTCCGTCTCGATGAACGACTCTCTTGCCTTCTTCCTTGCCATTTGAAGATATCGGACAAGATCTTCCCAACTCTCCAGTTTATGAGCAGTTTCTACAACCTCAACATACGAGGTAGGGTCATCTGCTTTGATGTATGAATCAATGGCTTCCTTAACAAGATTCTTCTGAAGTTGTGCTTTAGCAAGCTGACTCCACACTGCCGGTTCATTACACCTTTCCGCAAATTCGTACGCCCGATCAAGGTTTCCGACATTGTCAATAAGCACCTGTATGGCGGAAGTGTTGACATCAAACTTTTTGAAAATAGCAAACGCTTCTTCGTAAAGCTGATTGTTAATAGCAATGTTGGCAATGTCGGGAGCATCGTAGTTATCCAATCTGTTTATATACTCCATCACACGAGTTCGGTCAGCTTTGATTGCTGTGAGAATCAGCAGATTCTGCAGGTTACGGTGATCAGAGAATACCGAGTTATCCAGAACAATTTTCTCGAGTAATTCAATCAATTCATTTGGCAGGTCAGCTGTCATGAAAGCCTTGACAGTTACAGAAATGTCTTCTGGATCTTGGGTTTCGGAAAGAGCAGTTTGAACCACTTGGTCGATGAGCTGTCTCCTGAAAGGATTTTCTTCATTCAATACTTCTGCCCACAATTCAGGATCTCGTCGACGCACCAAATATCGTGCCTCTGACTTGAACAGGGAGTTTTCGTTGCATACATGGATAAGCTCGCGGTCACAGTGACCACGTTCGTATGCGACGCATGCCAAATGAGGATCTCGCTTTTCGCAGTATTTTCCAACAACACGACTGTCGTAGTACTGGTTCTCTCTGAAACGGTCCAATGATAGCGTTACCAACAGTTATACGAATAAGGGGCATCATTTCATTGTTCAAGAATATCTAACTTACTTCAAGAATCTCTCGGGATTGTTATTGCTGTCAATGTATATTTTGGCAAGTGCATTGTGAGTAGCTGGCTCAACAACTCCTTCATGAGTTCTGGACTCAAGCCAAGGAAGCAAAAGTTTCAATCGATTCCTCTTTTCTACTTCCTCTACCAGTTCATCAGTTGAGAACTGACCGCGAACTACCATAATTAGACTCTTGATAACATCCTCAGAGCAGTCGACATCAAGTAATCCACCAACCACCACAGGCAGACGAGAAGGATTAACCTTAAGATGAAAAAGTGATCATTACAAATATGCAAACATCCCTCATATGAAACAGACAGTAGTTCGTAACAAATCCTACCTTCTGAACATAAATTTCAATGTACTTCTGAAGATTGTTACGGTAAAGATATAACACAAGATCATGGACGAAATCAAACCGGTCGCAAACAATGATCAATGGCAACTGGTCAGTCAGCTTGGCTTCTTTCAAAAAGTTCTTGACTCGTTCAGCATTGTAGCAGTTTGATTCTCTGCAAATTCTCTCCACTTCTTTGATTTGCCCAGTCTTACAAGCAGCCTGAATGTACTTGAAATGCACCTCGGAGTCCTGACTGAAGTTTACGATGGAACCCAGAAAGTAGAAAAGACCCTCGTAGCTTTTGAATGACTCGAACAAATCAATCAGTGCCTTCGCCGTTAGCTAAGGAGAAAAAAAATCATAATCGGTTACAAACTTCTCGCAACGCTTCGTGATTACTATGTATTTTCTCATATCGTATATGTATCATCAACACAATTTCCTGCTACACAGTGTAAACAGCCATACTGAGTATACTCTTCGTAGACGTCTGACTCAAAATAATATTTAGTTGATAATCATACCTGTTCATGGTACTTTGTGGCAATTTGTACACAAATGTTTAGGTTTTGACGGATATTTGCAGTCAGCATTGCTTTGAGACATTCAATTGAATCTTCCACAGACAACGAGCCGAAATACGTGACCAACCACTCAGGATTCAGTAGTTGGGTATGAACAACCGCTCGCTTGATGTCGTACAAATCTAAAATTAATGAACTTTGTATAATTGAACCTGTTACCATCGTATGTCGGTCTCTGTGTACGTTGTTATACCTGTGTAGTGCTCAAGAGCGCGTTGCAAAAGTCCTGCCTTCTCGCACATCTGAGCGATGTGTGATTTGTCGTAGTGGGTGAACATTTGATTTCCAAGAATGGCATCGGCAACCTGTGGAGCAGCTACCAAATTCATTTCAAGAAGGCGGGTCTGAAGGGGTCCCTCGGCTGGTCGGTTGTTTTTCAAAGCGTCAAGCAAAAAGGCTGTACATTGCTGTACCATATTTTGTTCCATGAATACGTCTACAATCTAAGGCAGAAAATGAATGAACAGTCTTCATCATACCGTTTAATCCATTGCATATATTAAATTCCAATTAAACACATTGCATATTAAAGTTACCTGGCTGATATCCGCAAGGGGCTCATCGTCTTGCACTAACATTTGCGCAAATCCCACTCCCTGATCAGGATTGACACGCATTAACTGCCTCAATAAGAAAATGTAATCTGGGGTGTAGCCGACTTTCTTCGCATACAACACTATCTTATTAAACTGACCAGTCTCGGCAAAGCATTGGATGACCTATCACATCAATTAAAAAATATATATATTTAGGACATGCAATACAACTCAGCCAAATATTGTTCCGCCCACACTACAATATAATGAAGGCCGGATTAATTGTACAGGCACAGCGATAACTTACCTTATTTGGAACATTAGCCCTCAGATAAACCGACAAAGCCAGTGTTGGATCCACTTGCTTCACCAAGTCACCCAACTCCTCGGAACATTCAAGTTTATCTTCTTTCAACCATTTCTCCATCAGTTGTTTCTTTCCTTGTTGCAAAACTGGTCTGGAGAGTTCCAGAGACTCGTACTTGTTCAATTGACCCTGAAATAAATCACATTTCAAACATTATTCTTTTAAGCCGATACAATTTAGTTCACATGTTTCCCTTCGTTAAGAAAGGAACGATCATAGTTGGTGGATTTTCATCACAACACATGATGACATAAAGACACCATGTGAACGCAGCAGCGATAGTTTTAATCATTTCATATCGATATAAAATTAAAGTTACAGCATTATTTCGTACCCGATCAAGGAGGATTCCAAAGTATTGCAGCAACGGCGAGGTTTGCCCCGGTTGTGTGGCCACTTGTTGGAAGCGTTGAATTGTCTGTGGCGTTCGCAAGATTGCCTTTGGAGCTTGGGCAGCCACCTTTGCAGCTTCAGTGTATTGGCCATTTTGGAAAAGTGTGTTAAACTTGCGAATAAACAAATCTTCTGCTCCACTCAGGTTATTCCTGTGGGCAACTCGTAGTGCAAGGTCCTGGTTCGATAAGCTGTTGACGATATAGGAAACAATGGTTTCCTCATCGATAGTAACCGACAGCACCTAAATCATACCATACTATTAATTTCCAAGCTGATCCATTACAAAAGTATTAAACCTTTGAGAACACCTACCTGTCCCTTTCTATTGACCCCAATGATTCCACCAGTTGTCTCGTGTGGAGCCGTGACAAAAATGGTATCCGAACTGATGCGGTTCATGTAAATACACTGCCCGCCTTCCAGATCGTATAAATGGATGTAACCGTACTTGGTGATCAAGTAAATTATATCATACTTGTTACTCGCCTAAAACAATTCCAATACATGTTTTAAAATGCAATCTCAGAA
Source organism: Salina celebensis (assembly GCA_036561885.1). NCBI lineage: Eukaryota > Metazoa > Arthropoda > Collembola > Entomobryomorpha > Paronellidae > Salina > Salina celebensis. Next base: position 14,560 of record JAAXOA010000846.1, read on the forward strand.
GATCCGTAGCACTTGTGAATTCTTTGGCATACCTGCATTGCAACAGGGAAATCAGTTTGAGCCTCAGGCGGGAAGAACACATCAGTCCCCTTTTTAGTGAAAGGTTGATTTCCTTGCGGAACGCCTCCAACTTCAACAATGTGAAGTTTACCACCTTGCAGGTTTCTCACCGCAAAGCACAAAAGATTGGAAGGCTCAGGGTTTCCTTCCATTTTGATTTGGGCAAAGGTGCCAGCATGCCCCTCGATTGGTTGGCTGACTTTCCGTTCAACGGAGTACAACTGCATAGCTCCCACGACACGATTTTGCTGAAGAAATAAATTGAATGTAATTAGTCACAAATTAGTAGCTTCTAAACTTTTTTAGTTGATTAATACTTACTTGTGCCGAAATTGCCACTAGAAGAAGCCAGTTCTGCTTTGGGTCCGTTCTGTAGTTGATAATCTGAGTTCCTGCCAAACTGGAATGTCTATCAAACATTTTCTGGGGCGTGGAATCTCCTTCCATACTCCAATGATAGACTGCACTATCCGTCACCAAGCCAATTGTATTGAGAGATATCCACTTCCAAAAGATGACCTCCTCCACCAATGAGTGAGACTTCATCTTGCTCTTCATTTCGATGTTAAAAATCTGGAGCGTCTTGCCCGCCTTCAGAGCAATAACTTTACTCGCGGGGTTCATGATCGCCGAGTCAGCAGTGATGGGCCTCCGTATAGGGCTGTTTGGATCTGTCATATCAATGATGACAATCTGCGCAGAGTCACCCACCTTTTCCCGAACACAAATAAACTTATCCGACTCCATAGTGAGATTATTGAAGCTGATGTTCGCTTGGTTAATCCCTATACTTGTGAGCTAAAAGATAAAAATAAGTTAGAACCACAAGTGGTCATTTATAAACCATCCCATATGCCCAACAGTAAATGGGCGTATATTCCCAAAATATAGTTTGTCTCGCCAAAATCTTACCTGTAAATGCTCCTGGAAGCGGATAGGTATTATATTGGACGTCATTTTGTTGGTTTACTTGAATTCAACCCCCAAGCCAATTAAAACCTCACCACCTCAACCACCAAAGTCGCGTTTTACCCAAATACTACGTTTCCCCTCCGTCTCCCACTGTAACGGACACCTTCCAGATTTACTTCTTGTCAAAAAAATAAACTCCCTACAAGAATCCAATCAATTAAATATCTCTGAACTGGTAAAATTCCTCCATAAACCCAATGATCACTTACAACTAACCCTAGTTTATTTTTTATTTAGTTTCACTTGTTCTCCAGATGATCCTCCCGATTGCAACTCACTATTACATCTATCTTGTGTTTAAAATATGTACTATTTATTATACTCCGTATGACGTTAACAGTTTCTCCACTTCCTGTCCATCAACATCACCACAGTTAACTAATCAAAAAATAATAACGCAAAACAACAGAAAAACACTGATTTCTAGTTAGTTATTATAATACTGACAGAAAAAAGAGTGAGAGAGTGATAGAGAGGGGAGGAGACTAACAAAAAAAATTGTTCTTATTTTCTCTTTGACACCCGGATGACTGGATCTTTCGTGCTCTCACTTGCTCACCACTCTCTCGCTCTACTTGGTCTACAGTCGGCCATCTATATATTTTTTACTCCCTTACACACAACTCGGCAACTGTATTCCGTCAAAAAATATAGGGGCTATACCCACCACAATCAGAAAAAAAAACAGATTAACCGGATAGGCAAAAATATATAACAGGGACAATTCACATTCATGCTATGAACAGCTCGTCCACAGACAGAAGCTCTTTGATTACTGTTTTAAGAAACAAATTAAAGTAAATACAAAAATACTCATGATTTGGTTACTCCAAAATAAAGCCGTCTTTCTAATTGTGATGGGAAAGGATAATGTAACAAGTTTGTCTGTGCGTCTGTCTTTTTAATTTTCACTTACGCAAAATAATTTTGAAATGGTCAATGATCGGTTAATGTCTCGATTGGCAGATAATATTTTTCCGAATGATAAATTATCAAATAACTTTAAATGAATTAAGCATCTACTTCCGACTTAACGACTTTTGTAATGGGCTATTAAATAGGTTCACCTGTCATTAAACCATCTGTTCTTTTTTGGGATAGCTTCGATGAGTGATTAAAAAGGTAGAGTAGGACGTTTCAAGCTTGAAGTTGATATTGATAACTCTTTGCCTAGATTTACTTACTCTCAGTTCTGTTTTCAGTACTAGTATTTTTGGATGTACATACTACATATAGAACTGCTTGCTGTTGATACACCTTCTACACACACACAGACACCTTATTGCAAGACTGGTGCCGTCTTTCTCAGAAAGAAGAAAACGTTACCTAATGCCTGCTAAGTCATTCGGGCTATTCCTAAAATGCCGAAACGCCGAGATATATATTTTCTATAGAACTCATCCTATTCACACTGAGTCTTCTTTGGGAAAGTACATTCACTACCAAAGCTAGCTTTAAAGTATCCACCCAAATTTTTATGATGAGTTCAGTTTGACGTTGAATTTCCTTTTGTAGCCGGTCTTATCTGAACGTTGACTTGGTAGGCTGTAATAACACTCGTAAAGGAAGCAATCCGTCTATACATTTTGAACTTGGGAACCCACCCACCCACTAATACGAACTAACTCAAACTATGGAGCGTATGTCTTTAAAAAATATTCAACGTCACCATTGCCCTACAAAACATACACAGGAGCCGGCTAGAACCGTTGTATGTAAAGACACAAAATATATATAAAAAATGGCAAGTTGAAAGCACCTTTGAAATGAATATAAAACGTTAGACAGATCGTGACTCACACACGAATATGAGAAGTATGAATGGAGATGCTGTTGAGGTATAAACTACAAAATTATGCTGACGTTGTTTGGTTGTGCATTGTGAATGATGATAAAACACGATCGAGTGACTTGATTCGAGTCAAAAAGGAGTTTCAAGTGACGATGTTTTGTGAGAAGATCAAATTGACTCGTAAGGGCAATTTGTATAATGGTTTATGCACTCAAAGTTTTTCGAGAAAATCATAATGGAGCTATTAAACACGCATTTTATTTAAAGAAAATGAATTGTGTGACTGTTGGGGCGACATGCAAAATAGCTGCAAACACGGATGACTAATGCAATGCAAATTCCGAAAGGGTTTATGAGGAGTAGTGGAGCTTATTTGTTGTACTGTGTTGGTGACTGGAGAATGATACTCGTTTAAATGGGCATTTATGTATGCAAATGGATATAAGTTTACTGGACAAAGTCTGGCCTGGTATGTATTTTATGCGTTGCTGGGGTTGAATGGGCGTTGATTTTTTGGTACTACTGCTAGTTGTAAGGATTTGAAATGGGCGACGAGACGTGATTAATTTTCATTATGATTGAGTTTATATTAGGACTGGTCATGCAGCGACCTTTTCGCTTGTTTCGCATATCAAAGCATTTTTTACAGACTTGCATCATGAACACTGGATGACAAGTAGTCGAGAGGTATGTCTGAATAAAAGTGTGATATACTCGTCTGCATTGATCGTTATCAAATGAAAAAATATGTATAAAATTCCATCTGGATAATAACTTCGTGTGCAAGTCGTTACGGGGCCACCTGGAACAATGGAACCGTTACGTATCACAAAAAAAAACTCAATATGGAAAGCGAAAGCACACTCACGTTATCTTGTTGTGATATAGACTGAAATTACATGTTTGCATGATGGAAAACAAATATGAGAGGATATCCAACCAGATTGCTTTAAAATTAAAACGGATATTTGCATTTTCATCGGGCTTGTTTCCTCCATCTCTGCTTTCTCAGCGAGCATTTTTAGATAACATGTGGGCGAAAAATCTCAAAGGCAAATTATGCTTTTACATTTTAAAAGAGTTTTCCACGCTGGGAATGTCAAAGACTAACAGGGCCAAACGATGAATTATCTCCAGGCGAACACTCACCTTTTCTTGGCAAGTAAGAGAGAGAAACATGTTGATCTTTGTTGGCCTATATAATGGACTGGCTGACGCTTTGCAGCGAAATAGTTTGTAATGCCGGAAATGTGATAAAGGTCCCGGAGAAAACTCAAAGCAATCTGAGATTTCTCGTGAATGCAATTAGAGACAGGAAATTTGATAAATTACAAAGGTTTTGTAAGGAATCCCTACCAACCACTTCTGTACTTAAAATTTTACATTTTTCCAAAAATACTATGCAGCATGTGTTGAGATCCTCGTCGAACCATTTCAATGGAATGATGAAGGTCCTTCTGTTTCAATAATTTAAAATCAGTTCCAAGTAAAAGTTGGCGAAATATTATTCATTTTTCTCATACATATTTCGATGATATTCGTGTAAATAAGAGTTTAAAACAAGCACGGAAACCATGAAAAAACCATGAACAAAGCCTTCCCGTTTCTTGATTGATTAAGATCAGTAAGCATTTCATTTCAG